>JAQZBX010027296.1:0-28451 GCA_029593785.1 Cabassous unicinctus
CAGTGTGAAGGGGGAGTGAGAGAAGGGACTTTTATGTCCCTGCTTTGGATAGAGAAGGGGGGCCATTCTCAGGGGCCTGCGCTGGGGGGTGGCATCAGAAACCAAAGTGAGAACCCTAAAGTGGGACAGTGTCGGGCACCTCAGTGGAGGCTTCTCTGCTTGCCTTTAGGGGATTTTAGGGCATGATGGCTACCCTTTCACATTCTCCCTCCCTCCACAACCTTGTTCTGCCTCTTTTTTTTTCTAGTGTACCCTCCCAGCCAGGCCTGGCCAGAGGTCCTAATCACTCAACCTTCCCTCTACTAGGAGTCCTTTGTCTCTCCACCTCTCCCTCCTGTCCCCCTGCATCTCTCCACCACCTGGGTCACACTTTAGCCCCCTGCTTCCTGACTCACCATGGGGGCAGTGGCCTGGACTTGGCTATGCACTGACTCTCCACGAGTCCCTGGGGAAATCCCTCCCACTGACTGCACCTTAGTTAGGAGCTTCTGACTCCCACTGTCTCTGACACCGGGATTCTAGGATGCCAGCCCCTCTCCTCGCCTTTCTCGAATCATCTGCTCCTGAGTTAGGAACTAGTGTGTGCTGGGCAGTGTGGAGGGAAGCAAACAAGGAGAAATTCTGGAGGAGCTGATAGTCCTTTTAGGGAAATGAGATGGGCTATAGAGAAGGTTGGAGAGCAGCACTCTGATCCCATGTGGTCCTACAGGAGAAAGAAGAGGTGGAACCCTGGGCCCCTGTGTCTGGAGGAATCACAGAAGGCTTCCTGGGGGAGAAGGATATCCAACTAGAAGGAGGGAAAGGTTTGGAGAAGTCTCTTTCTTATCTTTACCCATGTTGGTTTCTCCTTCTGGATCTCTGTGGCTATGTGTGTGTCTCCATCTCTCTGTGTCCATCTTTTTCTTTCCTTTTTGACATCTCCATTTCTCTATTTCATCATTTCCTTAGGTCTGGACAGAGCTCTCTGGGAGCCTGTGTCCTGAGGATCTGAAGTTAGGCCAGGCTGGGCTCAACTAAGTGGACCTCCTCAAGGTTAGGGGATGGGACTCACACTGGTTAGGGTGCAAGGGATCCTCAAAAGCACTCTCATCTCTGAGTTAATTTGCAATAGGGTGGGTTACTATTAGAGGAATAATGGAGCTAGATCCCAGGAGGGAGGGGTGCCATCTTGGCCCCAGACTCTAGTCCTCTCTTTACCTCTCCCCATCTCTGCCCCTATTTCTGTCCCTTATATGATCTCTTTCTGTCTCTCTCTTGTCCTTTTCCCATCATCTCTTGCCCTGCTGCTTGCCCCTGCCCAAAAACTCTCTCCTCCCTTCCACAAGCCCTTTCCCCACCACACAGATTTCCCTGGGGCCAGGTTGGGATTCCCCTGGCCATTTATGGGGAGAGCTGTCTGCAGTACAGCTGTAAAGCCAGGCCCACAACTGTGCCTGTGAGTCTGTGTAGAGGGACATCTGTCCACACAGTTAACAAGCACTGACAGGTAAATGAGAGCCTCCTGTCTTCTTAATTAAATCACCCTTTGCTCAAGCAGCCTGCATTCGATTGGGCTGTGCTGGATCAATAAGCCTCTCTTCTAGCACAGCCACCTGGAGCTGGGCCTGACCTTCCTCCCCAGACCTACCCAGGCCCACTTCCTCACCAGCCTGGAAGCCCCCAGGGACTGGGTCTGAGTTGTCTTTTGTGCCCCTGTGCCTGGGACAGAGCCTGAAATAGGGAGTAGAGACTGCTCAAGTGGGTAAACTGAGGCACTGGAGGCAAACTTGGGCCACAAAGGCTTTAGGGTCCAAACTGCAACTCCCACCCTTGGATCAACTGTAGGAATCACAGCTGGTAGCTGCTCCCACCCGCCCCCAGACAGCAATCAGTTCCTGCCCTAGAGGGAGGCTGGAAGGGTAGGAGAGGGGTGTGGGTGGGGTGACAACTTTCAAGGAGACTAGGAGCAGTTGACTACCTCGCACCTCTGAGGGCAGAATGCGTTTTTCTTAAGGGATTTCCATCTGGGGGTCCAGGGTTAGTGTGCAAGGTCAGTGAGCTGACATCAATGCAGGAGGCGCTTAGTGGAGGCTAATGGAAAGCTAGGGTCAGTGGGGAGTTAGGAAGGGCCCGGGCCCAGTAAAGGGTCAAAAAGAGTTAATAGGGGTCCATGATTATTGTGTTGTTCATGGATGGCTTCGAGATCATCGTGGCGGGGGGTGATGTCTGGCAGTCCTTGCAAGAAGGTCTTAATGGAAAGGCCAGGTTCCGTGGGAAGGTCAGTATTGAAGAGTTCATTGGATAGATCAATTCACTGGAGAATCAAGGTGTCTCTGGTGGCTGTCGGGGCATCTTATCTCACCAGGGGAATCAATCGCTGGTTTGGAAGGAGAGGGGCGGGTGCTTCGCGGATGCCGACGCCCTTCTCACCTCAGTATAACCCAGGGGCGCGGACCCAGACGTCTCCCGGAGCCCCCGCCCATCGAGTGTCGCTCCCTGAAGGCGGAGCGTCGGCGGGTCCCCTGGGAGCGGCTGCAGCGGTGCCAGGCGGGCGCCCCCAGTGCCGGGGTTGAAGGAGGCCGGGCTGCGCGTTGGGCTGGGAGTGGGGCGCGGAATCAGGGCTTTTTAGGACCCAGCGCGGCGCCTGCCTCCGGGGGCGAGTGCGGCTGCGCGCGGCGTGTGCCGGTGTCCGGAGAGCGGCGGGCTGGACGCGGACCGCGCGAGCGAGCGAGCTAGCCCAGCAGCAGCCCCGGCGGCAGTAGCGTCGCGGCGGCGGCGGCGGCGGCGGCGGCGGCCGCTCCGCGCCTCGTCTTCCCGACCTCGCCTTGCCGCGCCTGTTCTCGCCACCTCCGCCTCCCGGGCCCGACAGCCGTAGCCCCCTCGCCTCGGTCGGCAGCGCCAACCGCCTGTCTGAAGCGGGGCGCGGGGCGCGGGGCGCGGAGACACTGGAGATCATTGCCCGCTGGCCCCGCAGACCGAACCCAGCCGGGAGAACCCTAGAAGCCCTGCAACGGTCCGGGAGCTGTCCCTTCAGCACCGCTGCTGGAACCAGAGCTTGAGTCGGAGTGCAGCCCAGAGGAGCCCCAGGGCGAGCCACAGCGCACTGAGCGCTGCGCGCAGCGGCGGCCGCACCGAGCACCGCCGGGAGCCCCTGCCGGGGGGCCCGCCATCTCCTCCGGGAGGCGGGGAGAAGGAGCGAGGAGGGCGGGCGGACGCGCCCGCCGCCGGGGGGAGCAGGCAGCCAGGCAAGGAGAGAGGGAGGGGGCCGGAGCCCGCCCCGCGCCCCGAGCTGCAGCCGGGCCACGCAGGGGAAAAGGCAGCCGGCATCCATCTCCCCCGCGCCAAGAGCGCTCTGCGGCGATCACCGCACAGCGGAGCACGGATTTCTCGGCCCCCTCTTCTCCCCTGCCCATTCCGGGGGCTGGTCTACCTGTCCAGCCCCGGGAGCAGTTGACCTTCCCCCAAAAGCTTTGTGTCGATTTCTCCATTTTCCCGCTGAGATGGGCACGGGAGCTCGGTCTCCCCACCCTTCTTCCCCTCCTCCCGGGGCTCGCCGCTGAGCGCCGCCCCCCTCCCTTCCCCCTCCCTTCCCCCTCCCTTCCTCCTCTGCCTCCTCCGCAGCCCGACCAGCTCCCGCCCACATCTGGCGCCTGGACACCCTTCGGATCCTGCTCACCCTCCCTTGGACCGGCACCCGGCAGAAAGCTCCCCGAGGGGCTTGGGTCCCTCGTTGGGGAGGCCAGAGACGCGCTCCTGTCTCCCCCGACGGCTGGGGGGAGGGGGGAGGAGACCGCGCGCCCCCCTCCCCGGCGCCGACTCCCCCTGGCGGCTGCTCCCATGGGTGTAGCTGGGCCGCGCCATGCCTAAGGGGGCGCCGCGATGGGCCAAGGGGACGAGAGCGAGCGCATCGTGATCAACGTGGGCGGTACACGCCACCAGACTTACCGCTCGACGCTGCGCACGCTGCCCGGCACGCGGCTCGCCTGGCTGGCGGAGCCCGACGCCCACAGCCACTTCGACTATGACCCGCGAGCCGACGAGTTCTTCTTCGACCGCCACCCGGGCGTCTTCGCGCACATCCTGAACTACTACCGCACCGGCAAGCTGCACTGCCCGGCCGACGTGTGTGGGCCGCTCTACGAGGAGGAGCTGGCCTTCTGGGGCATTGACGAGACCGACGTGGAGCCCTGCTGCTGGATGACGTACCGCCAGCACCGCGACGCCGAGGAGGCGCTCGACAGCTTCGGCGGCGCGCCCCTGGACAACAGCGCTGACGACGCGGACGCCGACGGCCCTGGCGACTCGGGCGACGGTGAGGACGAGCTAGAAATGACCAAGCGCCTGGCGCTCAGCGACTCCCCGGACGGCCGGCCGGGCGGCTTCTGGCGTCGCTGGCAGCCGCGCATATGGGCGCTCTTTGAGGACCCCTACTCGTCCCGCTACGCGCGGGTAAGTGACAGCCCCAACAGAAGAGCCGGGAGGGGAAAACAGCGTCCTTTCCCTCTCCGCGGGCAAGGGTGGATTCCAGAATTGGCGCCCATGGAATTTCGAACTGAGTGTGTGTGTGGGGGGGGGTAGAGGATGTATGCACGCGTGTAAGTGGGTGACTTTGTGAGGGTAACTGATTTCGTATGTATATAAAGAGTCTGTCTCCAAATTTAATACATGTGAGTGAGTTTGAATGGTGTGTTTGTAAGAGTAGATTGTGTGTGCATATTTATGTAAGTGTGGTGGTGTATATTTGGGTGGATGAAGCATGTAGGGGAATGAGTGAGCAAGTGTGTGTGTTTGTGCATGCGTGCCTTGTGTGCTTATTTGTTTCTTTGCAGGTGTGCATCGTGAAGGTGTGATTGTGGTGCAGGGTGGGAAGAGGAGACCCCCAGCCAGGGAAGGGGGATCTGTGGCCTCCCAGGGCCCACAGAAGAGGGCCAGAGACCTGGCAGGGCCACTTGAGGCAGACTGCCTCCTCCCTGGGGAGCAGCCTCAGGCCTTTCCGGCAGGTGGTGAAGGGGGAATCTTTGTGGTTCATTAATAGAGTGGTAGTTGGTAGAGAGCTGGGCTTGGGAGTTGGAAGGTGAGCCCTCTGGGACCCGCTCCTGGGAACAGAGCCTGTCCTTTATTGTCAAAAGGAGAGGGTGTTGGAGGGAGCAGCCGAGCTCATGAGGGTGCCTACTCCAGGAATTGTCTAGGGCAGGAAGGGAGTTTTAGGGGTGGACCTCCAAGGAGAAGGTGTGTGAGAGGTGGGCGTGTCTTCATCGGACACTTCCCTTTAATGACAGCAGCTTGTTACAAGGAGAGAGGATGCCCTGCTGCTGACCTTGGCTCCTCCGATGGCTTCTCTGGATCAGTTTCCTTATCTGTAAAATGAGGAAGGGGCTCTGGTGAGCTCTAAGGGTCTTCACTGCTGGGCCACCAGTAACTGAGCCCAAAAGGGAGACACTGATAGCAGCCACCTACCCTAAGAGATACACTGCTAGCCTGTGCTGGGCTCTGTCCTCAGAGGCCTGAACAGAGCCCAAGGCATGAGGGGGAGGGGCAGAGCTCAGAGCTCAGTTGGGGATTTAAAGCAGAGCCCCTCCCCATCTGTGGGCCACCCTCCTCCCCCCACCCCCCACTGGGCAAGCTGCTGGCCTTTTCTGCTCCACATCCCTTCCTTCCTGCCCACTGGAGGCTGAGCCAGAGCTCTGGGATGGGGAGGGGGAAAGAATGTTTGCAGAGGACCAGTGGGGGAAGGGGACATGGGGGCACTGAGGCTCCCACAAGGCAGAGAAGGGCTCTGTTTAATATAGCCCTGGTAGATTTTTTTCTTGGATAAAACACTCAGTATTTTAGCATGAGGGAGGGGGCAGCAGGTCAGAGTCTTATACCTTGAATCCTAGAACAAGTGTGTGTGTGCATGTGTGTGTGTGTGTGTGTGTTTGTGTGTTTGGGAGGGAGGGGTAATAGGGAAAGAGCCAGGCCCCTCATTTTGCCACTGAGGATCCTACCAAGGTCACCCAGGAATGTAGAGGCCCAGCAGCACTAGAACCCAGGTCCCCTATGGCCCCATCCTCCCCTGAGCTGGCCACCAGCTCCCTCCCCTTCCCTAATGTTGACTGGGATTCTCAGAGACCTCCCCCCCACTCCTGACACAGGTCCCCTCAGCCAGAGGATTATGTAACTGGAGACTGTGGCTGAGCTGTGAGGAGAGGCTGGAGGAAGGGGACTGGGAGGTTGGATCAGCACATGTTGAGGGCAGGAGGGCATGCTGGATAAAGGCCTGGGCTAGAGCATCTGCCCATTCAGCCTGCATTTGACCTTGGATGACACCATCTTCCTTCTCCCCCTCCCCTTCCTTGGCCCAGGAAGCAAGGAGTAGGCCCAACTTCCTCATTGTCCTACCAGCCTGCTGGCTCTAGAGCAAGAAGTTGAGTCCCTTGCCCCTACCCCCACCTCCTGGACTCAGTTTTAGGACTCTGACCGTTGTTCCTAAGTTTCAGGGCAGGCAGGGGTCCCATGCCACATGTTCTAGCCCCCTTGCCTGTGCATCATCTTCTACCCAACATTCCTAGGCTACAAGGTAGCCTTCACCCAAAGGGGATAAATGGACCAGTTAATATGGTTTGGGGTCTTATTGGTGTTCACAACCTTACAGAAAAGTCTCGACTCTCTCTAGTGAATGTTCACTGAAAAGAAGACTCTGAAGGGAAAGCTGGGCAGAGGAAGGGAGGGAAGAGATGAAGGTGGGTATTAGAATGCCCCCCCTCCAGCTTGTCTGTGCCAACTTCTTTTCCCATTACCCCACAGAAAGGTCATAGTCCCTTCCAACCACCTTGGGTGACAGATGAGGACACTGAGACCGAGAGGAGGAGGGACCTGCCCAAGGGCACACAGGAGCTTAGGAAGGGCCCGAATTAGAACCCAGGCTTCCCGCTGCACGCCTGCCCAGCTGGCCTAGCTGCATTGCGCTGCCTCTCTGCAGCTAATCTGCGCAGAGACCGGCCGTCTGCCCGCCCTCCCTCCTTCCCCCCTCCATCTTTGCTCTGCTGCTGCTGTCACCTTTGTTTACCCCTCCCCCACACGGGGACCCCAGGCCTCCTCAAATTGGTGGGTCACGATTTAGATTTTTATTCAAGAGTCTAGACCAGAGTCCTGTATGAGTATGACATTGTGTATATGTGTGAAAGAAAAGCCGTAAGTGTGTGAGAGAGAATCTGTGTGTGAAAAAGAGATTTCATGTGAATGTGAGAGACTCTTCATGTGTGTGAAAGACTGTGTGAGAATAAAAATGTGAGTGAAACTGTGTGTGTGATGAGGCTGATTATGCAAGATTCTGTGAGTGTGTAAGAGACTCTATGTCAGAGAAATTCTGTGTGAACATGAGAGAGACAGATTCTGTGTATTTTGAAAGATGGACTTTGTGTGTGAGAATGAGACTGTGTGGGAGAGAGTGCGTATATAAGAAAGAGAGAGAGGCTGTGTGTAAGCGAAATGCCACGTGTGTGTGTGAGAGACAGATTCTGGGAGTGTGTGAGAGATTTGAGGTGAGTGTGTTGCTGTGTGTGAGACTGAAGCTCTGCATGTGGGGCTGTGGAGAGGTACTGTGTGCACGAGACCACCTGTATGTGAGGCTGTATGGGGGGGGGTGTCCCGTGTGTGACAGACTGTGTGTGTGTGAGGCTGTGTGTAAAACAGAAAATGTACGTGAGTTTGTGCATGTGAGGCTCTATGTGGGACTCCATGTGTTGCGTGTGTGAGACCCTGGGCTTGTGTGTCAATGTTGCTGAGTGTGCTTGTATGTGAGAGAGACCATGTATGTGCTTGGGTGTGAGTGTTCCTCGAGGAAGATGAAACTTCAGACCAGCTTCCCGACTTCTGCCTCAATCCCAGGATTTAGAGCTGCCTTAGTGAGGGGTTTTGCTCTGCATTTCCCATCTTCAATAGAAATACTGTTCTAGTCCAGGCCAATTGTTGGTTTGTGGACCAAGTGGTGAAGTTACCTTTCCTTGAGGAGCTGCCACCCCACCCCTGGCTTTGGTGTTGACTTGGAAAGATAGGGACTATTTGGCAAGGGTGGAAGGTCCCAGCTGATCCCTTCAGGGGTGACAATACTAGCTGGAGCAGCCAGTTCCCTGGCCCTTTTTTCTGTGCTTTCTTGGACACCCAGCCTGAGGGGATTAGAGATGAGGAGGAAAACTAGGATAGGATGAGTCTAACTTTGTGTTCTTGGGGAGCCACAGACACATAAGATAAGGATGATGATGATGCTATGTGGTAAGGGCGGTAAAGAGCCTTCCTAGGGCCATGGAGCACAGAAATCCTGCCTGGGAGTAGGAGGAAGAACTGTCCCAGAGGAGGTAATACTGGGCAAGCCCTGAGGAAAGAACAGGAATTGGCCAGGCGGATGGCAGGAGATGGGCAGTCAAGCATGCGAAGCCATGGAGGTGTGACAGCAGTACAGGGGTGTATTGGGACAGCCTGGGCAGCCCTGGCTTGAAACCTGCCCTCTTCCCTTTTTTCAGGGCCAGCTCAAGTCAGAGGCCCTTGGCTTTTGTCTGTGACTTATATGCTGTCACCAAAAGCCTCATTCTGTGTCAGGTCAGAGCCAAGTGTGGTACCTGTGCTGTAGGCCAGACAGAGGGTATCCCTTGTATGTGTGTGTGTGTGCATATGTGTGTTTGTGTGTGATAACATCTGTCCACACCATCACTTGACCTTCCACATGACAAGAACATGCCAGTGGTCCCCAAGCTGGGCAAGTTCCACCTCTGTCCACCTTCCAGCCCACCTCTCTTCTGATCCCATGTCTCTGTCTGCCTTGCCCCCACCACTTTGGAAGATGCTGACGTAGACTGGTATCCTCCTCAACTCCCTGGGAAGGAAATTCACCTGGTGGCTGAAATGAGGAGCCCAGACAGAGACCTGCCCAACTTCTGCTTCCCTCTTGGGTCCCAGCTGACCCAGGGCTCTTGGAGTCTTGGCTTGGCATGTGGAGGGAGTGGGGACAGAGTCACTCTCAGGGACTTCCTAGGCAGCTGATCCATCCCCCAGTACATGGCCCCCACCTTGAGTCATGTGAACATGTGAAGGAGCCCCACGAGTTCTGGAGAAGGGGCTTGGTGTTTTCCACAGGAATTCCTCCATTCAGTATTCTTTTCCTTTCCATGATCCTTTTCCAGGAATCCTCATGTCTTTGAATGGTACCTCAAGCTACCCCCCACCCAATAATGAAAATAAGAAACCAAACATCTCCTAGTCAGAGACCCTCAAGCGTCTTCTCTTCTAGAATGGGGATAATGATAGAATCTACCTCAGAGGGTTGATGTAAAGATTAACCAAGGTAATATACACAGAGCCCTGAGCCATAAGACCTGGTGTGCAGAAAGTGCTCAATAAATGTTGGCTGCTGTTATTACTCCTATTGGTTGTATAATCATTTTACCTCACAACTATCTCTAGACTCCGTCTCATCCCTCCATCTCCATGTCCTCCATCGTTTCCCTCAGACCCACCTCTCCAACAGCCTCCTGACTTCTCTCCTACCACCAAGCTGGCCTCTCCAGTTCTTTCTCCATTTGGTAACTACCAGGGTCTCTTCAGCTCACAAATCTGTCAGATTACCACCTTGCCTGCTTAAAACCCTTCAGTTCTTCCCTGGCTCATGCCATGGCCTCTCAGGCCTTGCCTGCTTCTCCAGCCTTCTCTGACCTGGCTCTCCCCATCGCTCACTGAGCTCCAGGGAAAGCTGGCCTCTTTTCAGTTTCTCACATGCACCAGGTTTCTCCTGCCCCAGGGCCTTAGCACATATCGTTCCCTCTGGAGCTCTCTTTCCTCCTTGTTTACCCTTCTCATCCCACCTCAAACATCATTTCCTCGGGGATGCCTGCTTAGACCCCATAGGCCAGGTTGGAGCTCAGAACCAGAGTCCTTCCCTTCAGAGAAGCTATCTCATTTGTAATAAAATGTTCATTAGTAGCTTTGCCTCGTTCAGGTCTGTCTCCCCGTCCAGACTCTAAGCTTCTTGTGCACTCAATTTAAAATGAGTTGTTATTATGACACATGAAGAAACAGAGAAGAGTACTTTATCCAGGGTCACATGTGAGCAGGATAGCTGGGACGCTGGTTCAGGCACCCAGGCCTCCTAACTCTTGGCTCAGTGGATCCTTCATGTCACGCCACCGCCGAGAGTGTGTTTGGAGTCTTGCGTCCTGGGGGCAGTTCTGTGCTCCCTGACTCAGGGCAGGAGATATGGCATCTGCCAGGAGCTTTGGAGGGGATTGGCTTGAGCTTCCCAGAGACAGAGGCAGCTTGTCTCAGAGGTGGGGGAGGGGGCCTGCTGGGGGCTCCTCCCAGGGCCTGCTGCCTGGATTGGGGATCTCTGGGCCTCCCATGACAGCTGGATATAGTGCCTCCGGCTATTCTGAGCGGTCCCATGACCAGTACATTCATTCTGGACCAAAAGGTCAGGGCCTTGAGCCGCCTCCCATCAGCCCCTGGGCCAGCCTGGTCACCACCCTAGCCCAAGTGTCCTGTCTCTGGGTGTAGACTTAGAGGAAATGAGGGCCTGAGAAGCTCTGCAGACAGTGTACTGCCCACTCCTTACTCAGGGGAGCCACTCAGGTGGAAGAGAACACCTTCCACAGTGCATGGGACTGTTGGAGAGAATGGGTGCTCCCAGGGCACCTCTGGCCACTGCTGTCATCCAGTGGAGGAGAAGCAGGTGCAGCGAGGGGAAGACACTCACCCAAGACCAAGAGAATCAGCGAGACTCTAACTCACAGCCCAGGCCTCTAGCCCAGGGCTTGATCAGCTGTGTTTCTTTTGACTCTCAGTTTTAAAAGAAAACTGAACTCCACCTGACCATGCTTCTCTTACCTACTCCCATTTATTTCCTTGAGGGAGGTGGAGTAAGTAATTGCTTCCTCTCCCAGTTATCTGTCCTCTCTTCCTCGTTCACCTCCCAGGGCCCAGTACAGCTGGTTTAGACTTGCAAAACCCTTTTCCTTCCTTGAATCGCTGTGCTAATGGCTATTATTTACTAAAGCTCTAACTATGTGGCAGACACTGTCTCAAGGGCTTATTATACATATCACTGCTTAATTCTCACAAACCTCCTCTGGGATTGCATTATTACTATCATGCCAGTGCTCCAGATGAGGCTGCTGAGGCTCAGGAGGTTAAGTAACTTCTCCAAGGTCACTTAGCTCATGGACGGTAGAGCCGGCATTCTCTGGCTATCTGACACCAGCACTCCATCCACAACCACTGCACAGTGCTGCCTCCTGTAGATGTTCCAGGGATGCCGTGCCCCAAGGCTTGGATTTTCATCTGGTTCTCTTCCTCCTGCACCTCACGCTCTTTCCCAATAACCCGCCTGGGGATCCTGCTCAGCAAGTTCTGGCCCCTGGACCAGGGGCAGGTGAGGACTGGGCCTGGCCAGGCTAAGGGAGTGCTCTGGCAGTCCCAAAGAAGATTTCCAGAAGGTGCCTCAATTGTACCTTGGGGCTCCATATGGCCTGGAGGGAAATGGCAGAGGGTTGGGGAAGGACTGAGGTGCTGCTAGGTAGGAATGCTGGTTCCTCCTCAGCTTGGCATTCGAGGCCACGTTTCCTGCCGCTCCCCTCTGCCAGGCTCCCCGCTGGGCTCTTCATCTTCACCCCTCATTCCAACCTCCAGGTTCTTGCTCATTCCATTCTCTTCCTTGCAGTGCTCTCTCTGCTCCTTGCTGGATGTGAACATCCATCCCTCGTGGTCCAGCTCCCTAAAGCTTAGCCTGGCTGCTCTAGACCTCATCAACCTCCTCCTTTGGGAGTCAGGGATCTGGTTGGGCACGGAGCCAGCAGACCCGAGTTTGAGCTGGAGGTCTGCAGGTCAGCTCTGGAGACCAGGGGCTGGGAATAAAGGCCCTCATGACTGGGGACCGGCCTGGGCGTGTGGAGAGATGAGGCCCCAGGCAAGACCCTGGTTGTGAGCCTCAGGAAACTGGGCCAGATCGAGATCTATAGCCAGGGCACTAAGTCCTCTAGGCTCCTTTTGGCAGGCCCCATCGCCCCTTCAGGCTGTAGTTTCTCCACCTGTAAAATACAGACGTCATTCTCAGTGACTGCTAAGTTCCTTTCCAGCTCTGGCATTCCAGGCTTCTGCTTCCCAGAGTCCTCCCCTGTCTCTGCATCCATATCCTTAGCCTACCCACACTCCAGGACTCATCTGAGCTCCTGGCAAGGAGATATGGAGTACCGGAGAAGGGGGTCTGAGGAGGGCCATGAGCTGGTGTAGGAGTGGTGGGGCTAACTTCGGTGGTGTCGGGGTGCTTTGGAGGGGGATGCAGTGGATGGGTGCTGTGTTGGATGGGGCTAGGGATGGGGTAGGGTGTTGGCACTGGCTGCCATGGAGGCTGCATGGTGGTTGTTGGGGGACTCCCACCCATGGCTGACCCTCAGAATTACTTGGAATGGTACAAAAAGTTCAGACTCCTGGACTGCATCCTGGGAGAATTCATTTCCTAGATCTGGGAGGAGTTGGAATATT
This sequence comes from Cabassous unicinctus, assembly GCA_029593785.1. Lineage (NCBI taxonomy): Eukaryota > Metazoa > Chordata > Mammalia > Cingulata > Chlamyphoridae > Cabassous > Cabassous unicinctus. Next base: position 12,487 of record JAQZBX010027296.1, read on the forward strand.
TACTCCCTTCCCGGGTAAGGCCGACACTCATAAAGGGAGGGTCCCTGCAGCAAGGCCTGGGTGTTGTGAGCTCTTGTACACAGAGTGTGATCTTTTGACCAGCTGCGTCAACTTCACCTGGGCAGTAGTCAGAAATGAGGAATTTTTGACTAGAATTTTCCCACCCAGATATCCTGATTCAGAATCTGCATTTTTTACCGCGATGCCTGGGTGATTCATATGCCCATTAATGTCTGAGAAGTGCTGATGCAGGCCCCAGTTCCTGGTGGAGGGCAAGTATCAGGACCCAAAGGGGGCTGGATGGCTTGTGCAGGTTGGCAGAACTTCACGAGTGATTTTGATCTTTGCTTGGGGCAGGGTGATTGGGCCGGGGGGTGAGGTCCCATCTCGGTAAGTAGCAACTGCATCTGTCTAGTTGCTCAGACCCAAAGCCTTGGAATCATCCTCGACTTCTCTCTTTCTCTCATGCATCAGCAAATCATGTTGGCTCCACTTTTACAGCACATCCGGCATCCAACCACATCTCATCACCTCCACGGCTACCTCCCTGGCTGACGCCGCCATCTCCTCTGCCCTGGATTGCTGCAAAGCCTCCTTGTCCTGCTTCCACCCTTTTTCCCTCCGGCTTTTCCCCACAGGGCAGTCAGAGCAGTCCCGCGAAAATGCTGGTCAGACTGAGTCACCCTCTCTGCTCAGTTGGCTTCTGGTCTCAGTGGAGAAGCCAAAATCCTCACGAGGGTTATAGGATTCCACACGCGCCCCCCACCTGGCTCCCTGACCCTCTCCTGCCTCTGTGCCACTCTCTTTCTGGCCTGTGGACATTCGTCCAGCACAGTGTGCAGTGGCCTCAGCACCTGCCCTGGGCCCTTCCCTCCCCCTGGAGCACTTTCCCCTCAGCTAGCCACGCCCTCACCTCCTTCAGGGCTGGGCTCAGATGTCATCTTCTCAGGTTGCACCCTCTCCATTCCCTTCCCCTTTCTTGCTTTACTGTTTCTCTCACACTGACCACCATCTAGCCTACTATATGTTTTACTTATTTACCTTGTTTATGGTCTGTTTTTCCCCCACTAGAATGTAAGCTCCAAGAGGGCAGGGATCTTAGTCTCTCTTATCCACTGCTCTCTTCCTGGTACCCAGAACAGGGCCTGGCACACAGTGTTGAAAAAATGAAAAGGGGCCTGGTTTCAAGTCCTAGGTCAGACATGGGCACCATGTCTCCGAGCCTGCTGCCAGCTGGCCTCCCTCCTTCCTCACCTCACCTGGGAACACAATCTTCCATCCCCCAAGCCTGGAATGGAGATGAACAGGCAGAGGCTGGGGCAGGGCTGGAGTGCCCCAAGCTCTCTTTTGTCCCAGCCAGGACCCACCTCCCGTCAGGGCAGGGTTCTGCCTGCCACTGTCACCACCCAGGGCCAGATGAGGACTCTGCACACCCTGCCCCTTGGCTCTCCACACTCCTCCTCCACGCAGAGTCAGCCTAGCCCCCGCCCACAGCCAGGGCTCAAAGGCTAAGAAAATATTTCCCCAAACCAGGATACGCAAGCTGTAGTTAGGAGGGCGAGTTCCCGAGTCCCACTTGGTCCAGCCTAGCCCCAAGCCAGGCTTCTCCTGGGCCTCTGTTTCTCCTGAAGGCCAGCCAGGCTCTTTTTCTACTACTCCATCCCCATCTCCTTCCCCGCCCATCCTGCTCCCTGCCCTCTCCTGTCTCAATGTCCCTTTCCTCTATCATCCGTGTTTGCAACAAGTTCTAGGCCTCAGCTACTTTCAAAACAGACTCTTCCTCAGGAAGGCCTAGGATGCTTTCGTCCTGGATACCCCTGCTTTGACACTCGGCCACGTGTTTAGTAGACGGTGTTTGGGCTTCACCACCAGCTCTACACTTCCTGACTATATGACCCTGGCATCATTTCAGAGCTCATTTCTCTCCTATTAGCACACCTCCTGGAGCCAGACAGCCCATGTTCTAATCCCAGCCCCACTACTTCCTTGCTGTGTGATCTTGGACAAGTTACCTAACCTGTTTGTGCATCAAGAGAGAGTTAATAATAGTACCTGATTTATAGGGAATTGGGGAGGATTAAATGTGTTAAGCACTTAGCCCAGAGCTGGGAACATAAGTGCTTAATTATTGTGGCTTCCATTATCTTCTCTTTACCACCTCTTGGTGGTGAAGATATAAACCCTCGCCTGTGCCACCACCCACTTCCTTCTTTTAGCTCCTGATTCTTTTTCCAAATACCACTTCTAGGGGTCACCTTCCCTACGTTGGCCTGTGGGGTTCCTTCCAGAGTGTGTGTCCCACAGACCAGATTTCCTCAGTCACCCTGGCCTGGATTCTGTATTGGTTCTGCCTTGAACCCCACTGTGTGTCACAGGCAGACCACGGTTCCCTGAGCCTCAATGTCTCCATCTGTTGTGATTGCCTTCTTCCCCAGGTACAGTGAGGAATGAGAGAGATGGATGGTGGAGCTTGTGCCTGCGGGTGAGAGCGAGGGAGGGCTCTTGACATCAGCATCTGGTCCGGAGCCAAGCCTGGGGACCTGAGATGCTGACACATGTGCCAGTGTGGTGGTACTGGTGGGCGGGGGGTCGTGCATCACAGCGTGGGGCGCTGAGATGGCTCCTCTTTAAAGGGATGCTCAGGCCCAGGGAGGAGTGGTGGTAGGGTAGACTCAAGGGGCAGCTGAAGCTTGCGGGCTGGGGGCCAGGGGCTCCTGTTGATGCCAGTGGGTGGTGCCCACTCTGGAGCTGGGCTTTTCCACCAGGCTGACGCCAAGCTAGGTGGGAACAGGCTAATATTAGCTGGGGCAGCCTGGACAGCTGAGCTCAGGGGGCCTCAGGCTACGATGCTGCCTTGTTCTGGGCCACAGTGGCCAAATGAAGCTGTACAGGGCCTGGGATGTCCCTTCTACCCTGGCCCGACCCAGACTCACCCTGCCGGCCTTGTAGCCCTGCTCCTGCTTCACCCTGGCTCTGGTTCCCGCCCAACAAGGCCACTGCCCACCACCCCAGTGTTCCCACCTCACTTCTTTCCTTCCCTCTCCACAGGGCAGGAAGGGACTTTTCTTCCCACCCCCTGCTTCTGCACATAAAAACACCCTGTGAATAGTTCGCAGCCAGGAGCTGCTGTTAGCACTCATCCATTCATCCATTCATTCGGACATTCAACAAGTATTGCTTGAGGACCAACTCAGTAGCAGGCACTGCTCTAGAGGCTGGGGATAGAGCAAACAACAAAACAGTGGAAAATCCCTGCCCTCAAGAAGCTTACATTCGAGAGCAGAGAGGATGAAAAGAAACAAATGACTGCCTAAAACACATGGTATGTCAGATGGTGAGGAGTGCTCTGGAGATGTATCGGGCAGGGAAGGGGCCTAGGAAGTGCAAGAGGTGGTTATGTTAATTCATGTGTCAAGAAAAGCCTTCCCGAGCAGGTGAGAGACTTGGAGGTGAGTGAAAGAGCCAGGTAGACATCCGTGAATGGAGGGAACGAGAAGTTCCAATGCCCTGAGCAGGAGTGGGCCTGCGGGTCAAGGCATGGCCAGGAGGCCCGTGTCAGGGGAGACTGGTAGGTCAGAAAGAGCAGAGCTCCCCACAGCCTCACGGGGCACCTGACAGTGGGGTCTGCCCCTGCAGGGGGCTGCCCCTTGGGTCCCCTGAGCGTGTCAGCCAGCGCTTGGCTGTGCTCACCTTTGCACTGCCCTTTCCCCTCCTCTCCCGCAGCCAGAGGGGGCTGCACACTTGGAACCCCCAGGGAGCTGGGCCTTAAGGGAGGAGGCTCCTAACTCACCATAATGGGGGACCTCTGGTGAGCTCCCTGAAAAAATCCTGCTGTGCTCAATGGGAGATGTTGGGGCCACACAGAACTGCCACCAGGCGGGGTGGTGGTGGTGAACTGTTCTCTGAGGTGGGCAGGGGGCTGGAGAGAAGTGAGTGATGGAGCCAGAAGGTAAGGGGCCCTGCCAGGCACCAGCCCTGCCCCCCTTTCCATTAACATAGCCCTCAGTGTCAGTCACCTGGTTCTCAGTACCCGCCCGAAAAGAGATGGTTAGTGCAGGGGTTACAGGCAGCCTGGGTCCCAAAGCTGGCTGTGCTGATGATCAGCTTTGCGACCATGGGCAACATGCTTACCCTCTGTCAGTCTCAGTCACTTAGCTGCAGAAGTCCCCGCTTCAAAGGACAGCTGTGAGAATCAAATGAGATAAGATGTACAAAGCCCCTCAGCGTGGTGCACAGCACAATACAGGTTCTGAGTTGTGCACCATTATCACCATTTTGCAGACGAGGTATCTTTCAAGGATGCGTCGCAGACCCTGGCCACAGCCACCTCGATGGTTCTGAGAACATGAGCACAGGGTCTTCAAAGGGTGTTGCTGCAACTGGGAGGCTTTGCTGGGGATCCCCAGGGACCCACACAGGCAGCAGAGCAGGGAAGCACGACTCCCCTCGGGCCTTGTCACCGAGCCAAGCGGCGAGCACAACTCAGATTGCAGCTGCCTGCAGGGCCAACTTCTTGCCACTTAGATATGAATTTTTTATGCTGGACCTCAGGGGCTGTCTGAGCAGCTGTGAGGAACACGGTCACCTGCTGGGCTACCTGGAGCCAGCCAGAGCCCTGGGCTGAGGGCAGAGGGCCAGGTTCTTGGGAGTCCACGTGGGCTGGCCTTGTACAGTGTGCTTCCCCCTGCATGGCCATGGGTGCTCCCAACTAGGCCCCTGAGCAGCTGGCACACCTGGGGCAATGCCCTTGCGTTTCTGGGCCTTGCTTTCCTCTCTGTAAAATGTGCATGATGGCATCACCTCCCTCACTGGAGTGTTGGGAGAACCCAGGCAGACCAGAGGCCAACACAGTGTGAGGGAGAAATATGGTTTGGAGTAGTGTTGTGTGTGGGACTGGCTTGCTGTGCGTACTGGCCACCCTCGTCCTGGGTTCAGATTCCCCAGGGAAGCTGGTATAGTGAGGCCTCGGCTGAGCCACAGAGAAGGGGAGGCCGTGGAAACCTTGTCTGGTGGCCCCACAGCCTCAGGGTCGTGAACCACAGTCACCAGTGATATATTTAGCGGCACAAGGTCAGAAATGCCAGGCGCTGGCTTTCCTGCTAGGCGTAGTAATCATGTCTCCCAAGGCCTGGCTGTCACCAAGCAGACATTTTTCCATGTCTGACAGTCTGGGGATTTGCATAAAAGCCTCCGAGTTAGGAACCACTGGGGTTCATCCTGGCTTGCTGAGTCTTTCCATGTCCACAGCCCTTTCCAAGCCCTGTTGTGCTGCCCTTGGGAATCCCACCCCCTCCTGCCTTCCCAGACTGCCCACCCTTGGCCTCCAAGGACATCAACCCTCCCCCCACATGCTCTAGCTCCCCTGCCTCCCTGCCTTTCCTTGTTCTTTTCCCTGCACCAACAATGTGTCTTCTTCCACCTCTGCATATCAGAACTGGATCCATCCTTCAAGGCCCACTTTGAAGCACTTTCCTTTATGATAAGGGCCTCCTGGAAGAGCTTGTTCTGTCCTTTGTGCTCCCAGGAAACTTTTCCTGTCCAACTTCAGGCCCTTGATACTGCTGACCTATTGAGGTTATAAGTCTCCTGATTCAGTGGTGAGCTCTTAGAGGACAAGGACCAGCTCAGCTAATGATGGTGCCTGTTATCTAATAAAGAATCAATAAATATTTGCTAAAGCAATGTGCTTCATAACAGCCCTGTGAGGTAGATGGGTTGGATATCATCCCCATTTTATAGATGGAGAAAACAATTGTCCTGAGAGATTAATTTATTTTTCTAAGACCATCCAGTTAGTAGAATGATTATACCCCAGATCTTCTTTTGAAAATCAAGCAGGTAATCTAGAGCAGCTCCAGGGTTCCTTCTGCTCTATTATTCTATGTTTCTGTAGTCAAGAATTTTGTGGTTAGCTGGACAAATGGGTGATGTACATACAGATGAAAGAGTGAATGCAAGAGTAGGTGGGTGCACTGCTGGGTGGAAATTCAGCTGTGTGGGTAACTCAGCGGGTAGATAAACAGATGGATGGGTGGATAAATTTTTAGTTGCTTGACTTCCAAGCAGGAGAGGAAGTTCCACCTCTCGTTGTAGGATGAAAAGGTCCTAGAGGATGGGAGTCTGAAGGAGAGGACTTCAGGGTGGTAGGCCAAGTGGTGCAGCCCAGCGAATGTGTGGAGAAAGCTGTAGAGTATGAGGTGCTTCGTGGAGTGAGAACCTGGAAGCAAGCAGGGCTGGAGGGTGATAGGGAATGGTTTGGGGGCCTGGCCCATTTGGAGGATACTTCAACGGTGAGAGGCTTTGATGGGGAAGAACCAGGACTGGTCTGGAAAGAAGTTGCAGGCAGAGCCACATGACAGAGGAGGCCTCGGTGCCTGGGGTTTCCCAGACTCACCTCTTCCTGCAGCCACTGGAGGGCAGACAATGAGTGGGGATGGCCTCTGAACCCCAGGTCCAGCTGAGCATACCTGTGGGTTCAGTGTGTTCTGGGGTGGGGAGATGGCTCTTCGTTGTCAGTCCCCAGCCTTGGTGCTTGCCCCTCCAATAGCTCAGAAAGAGTATGATAAAGGAAAGCAGTGCTCCTTTGCTGGCTGGGAAAGGATGGTGGCGGAGTGGACACTTCTCAGGCCCTGGAAGATCTGGCTCAGATATACTGAGATCCAGCATCTCACCACTGTATTTTTGCCATCAACTCCCATGCTCTAGGCATGAGCTCCAAGGCTTTAGTTCCAGTTGTCTAACAAAGGCCAGCAAGAGGACCGTGAGCATGGGTGGCTCATGGTCAAGCTTGGCAGGGCCTGGAGACTTAGTTGCTGCTGGCCTGGTGCAGGTTCGTCCAGCTGGAGCTAAGGATCTCCATTTGCACATGGTACAGAGCTGCAAGCTCCAGGCTCCCTCCCAAAGCCCTGCTCTAGCATTCCCCAGCACTGAGCTGCACCCCCCTCACACACATATACGCTGGCCCGGCCATCTCCCTGGGAAACCAGGTCCCAATGAGAGCGCCTGGCGTGCCGCTAACCGCTCATTACAGTCACGGCTGCAGCTAAGTATAGCTCCAGCACACACAAGACCAAGACAACAAGGGAAAGCCTTTCCACAAAAAAGCTCCACATGCAAATACACAAACATCTGCACACCCATGCTTTTTACACTCATGTACATCAATGGCCATGGACACACAGGAACACACAGTTGCACCAACACAAAATGTCATTCTTTCACTGACTCGTTCAATTAATGTTTATTGACAGGCTAGGAGAATAGTTAAAAGCATGTGTTCTGGAGCCAGACAAAACTGGGTTTCAAATTCTAACTCTATCCCTTCCCAGCTGTATGACCTGGGGCAAATTACTTAACCTCTCCGAGCCTCAGTTTCCTTATTTGTAAAATTGGGATAGTAGCCACAGTACGGACCTCGTAGAGATGGTGTTGGGGCACTTGAGAATAGGCTTAGGATGGGTCTGGCTCAGGATAGGGGTCAGTACCTGGGAGGTGTCTCTATCATCACTGTTGGGCACCTACTATGTGCCCGGTAATGTGCTGGGAGCTTTGCCTAAAGCTGTTATTTCTGGGAGTGGATGTGAAAAGTGGTTCCTAGTGCATAATTGGCCCTCAACACATATTAGATGAATGAATAAATGAACAAATGAATAAAAGCTGCATCAATGGATGGCTGGATGTCCTTGGGGCTTTCTTTTCTCAGGAGGAATCCACCCTCACTTGTCTTGCACCCCAGCTGTGGTGTCCCCTGCAGCATCTAGATGTTCTTGTAGGTAACACAGGGATCCCAGAGATAGAGGAGGAGCTCGAGGGTCTCTGGGCCCCCCTCATTTTGCAGAGGGGGAAATGGCAGTGCAGAGAGGGAACAGGTATTATCCCACCACAGTCAGTAGCCAGAGCCCTAAGTTGCCACCTTGAGCCAGCCCAGCCCAGTCGGAGGTGCCAGTACAGCCACAGCCCCCAAGCTCTGGTGGCTGGAGCCTCAGCACCAGAGCCCACTCGGGCCATAGCCCTTGCCCTGGCCTGGGCAGATACAGTAGTCTTGCGGCATCAGGCAGAACCCTGCCTGGGGTGTCAGGCAGGCCCGGACCTCTGGGCTGGCACTAGGCAGAGTTCTGATCTGCTGGGGAAGGGACTTGAATCCTGCCCAGCCTGAGTACAAAACAAGTTTCAGGATTTGAAAGTACTGCCATTATTCTTCCACCTTTGAATAGGCCGGCAGCTAAACTACCTGGGACATCTCCTCCCATCACACCTCCTCAAAAAGAAAGTGACATTTCCTGGTGCTTTTTTAAGCCCAGGCTGGCTGGGCCAGGACCAGGCATGGGGTGGGTGGGGGCGGGCAGCTCTGGGAGTCACACAGCCCGCGCCCTCCTCACCTCGAGTGATCTCAAGACGCTGGGAATAGACATGGTCTCATCTCCTCGCCAGAACTGTCCCAGATTCCAGTTCCGATGCCCAGATGCCAGATTCCACATTCCAGTGCCCACACCCAGGTTTCAAATTCCACATTCCAGTTCCAGTTTTTCCTGGGCAGGACGCAGGCTGAAGGAGCTCTGTAGTGAGCGCCTTCAGTAAGCCAGCCTGCTGGGAGAGGAGGATATGTCTGCCCCCCTCTGGAAAGGATGCCTCGTGACCTGGTGCCCACTCTCCTCCAGCCATTCACGTCCACGGCCAGTGGGGAGTCAGGTCTTTGTTCAAGGCCCATTGTAAGGAGATGCAAGTGGTTTGTCTGCCTCCAGGGTTTACTCAAGTCTGCTGTCAGTGAGTGTCCCCAGTCCAGTGTAGACACAGCTACAGGCACTGTCCCCTCGGCTAGAAGAGCAGACAGGTCTGTGGAGGTTGAGTGTGCCCAGCGGTGGGGGGAACGCAGCCGAATGGTTAGTGACTGCATCCATGGCTCAATGTAGTCACAGGTCGTGCATAGAGAGGACCCTTTCACGGTGTATAGATGTAGATCTACTGTCACTGTGGTCAGTGCCAGGGTATATGCAGGTCTGAAATCAATGATTGTGTGTTGCCAGTGTAGGTGTAGACACAATATCAGTGACTCAGAGGCTGTGCTCATTGCCCGTGCAGACGGGGAAGTGGGTATCAGAGGAGATATACACTTCCTAAGGAGGCAGGTTTGTTAGTCCCATTATGTAGATAGACGGACTGAGGCAAATGCACTCAGGACTTGTGCTCTGAACTTCCCAGGGGCTGGGCTCACTCATGCCAGGCTGTGCTCCCTGGTTCCCGAGGAAGGGGCTGCCCTTCCTGCACTAGTGTGCCCAGTGGTGGCTGGGCCTTACGGCAGGGACAGCCTTGACCCCGGAGCTAGACACCCAAGCTCTGGCCTCCTTCCAAGCCGTGTGGCCCTGAAGTAGCTCCTTCCTTTGCTCCACCTCCCCAGCTCTAAGACGTTCAGGGTGAGCAGCTCACAGCTCTGAAGGGCTGCACTCCTGCTGTCCTGTTGCTAAGAGTGACAGCTTACACTTGCGCCACACTGTGTTACACGCTTTACCTGCGTCAGCTCGTTTAACCATCGCAACAACCCTCGAAGGTAGGGACAGTTGTTATCCTCATTTTACAGATGAGGATACTGAGGCCAGAGAGGTTAGATAACTTGAGCAAGGTCACACACTAAATCTCAAAGAGGACGATCCTACTCGGCAAGAAAACCCCCTAGAAAAGGATCTTCAGGCCAGTTCCCGGTGTGTCGACGCCAACAGTTAGGACCAGCAGGTGCCAGGCCTTCCAGGGCAGCAGTTCTCCATCCAGAGGACCTGGACAGAGGCTCCAGCAGGCACCCCAGAAAGGGTGCAGGCAGCAGGTGGGTGAGGGTGCCCAGGTCCCATCCAGGCTCTACCTGGCCCCGGGTCCCTGGGCCTTTGGACCACAGCCTCCTGGGCTGTTAGAGCTGGGGCAGGCCTTCAGGTCACCGGGGCAGCCAGGGCAGAGGGGGCAGTGTGGGTCCCTGTGCCAGCTCTGCCACTGCCTTACTCTGAGGCAAGGGACTCCCCATTGTTGAATTCTGAAAAATAAGCCTGGATGAGATCAGTAAGTTTCCTACCAGGCACTGGGGAGGCCTGCAGAATTGTGGGGAGGGGACCTGGGTAATGGGGAAAGGGAAGGCTGGATTGGGGCTCTAGACCCCCTGCCTCCATCAGAGCCATTCCTCTCTGATCTGTTTTAAGTTTGAGGTCTGGAGACGATCCCATTTGAAAGAAGGGTTCTACTGCTAAGAGGGAAAAATGCTTAAAAATGCTAGATTAGGCAGCAGCATTAAGTTCAAAGCCCTGCCTGAGCTGGAATCCCAGTCCTTTTCTACTTACCAGCTGTCTGACCTTGGGAAAAGTTGCAAAAATCCCTCTGTGCCTCAGTTTCCTCATCTGTAAAATGGGGATGATAGCTCTCCTCTTCTTGGGTTGTTGGGAGTGTTAAATGAGCGAATGCATGTTGGTTGCTTGTCGACCTGCCCCGCCCCCCAACCTGTCCCATGAGCTCCATGCAGAGACATGGGAGAGCCATGGTTTTCCTCCTTTGAAAGGACTATTAGGTGAGTAGTCCCTGTGAGGGGGTGGGGCCCAGCACAGTCTCTACATGGTTATTGTGATTGGGTGCTGCCCAGTGATGACAACAGTTACTGGCTCACTGTTCAGTAATGATGCTGATGTTGATGTCATCTTCATAATGGGGGCACATGTGGACATGTGTTATAGTATGAATTTTTGTTAAATGTATCCCATTTCATGTGTTGCAAAGGAGAGGCTCCTCAAAGATCACCTAGCCCAATGCCTTTGATTTATAGATGTGGAAATAGAGGCTCAGAGTGGGGTGGTGGGGGTGGGGGTGGTGATTGGTTCAAGACCACCCAGCAGGAGAGGACTAGCTAAGCCCATACTACAGGTGAGGAGACGGGTTGAGTGGCTGACTTGCCCAGGGTCACAGAGCCCAGAAGTGGCAGACCTGGGACTTCTGCTTTTATCAGCTGATCTTGCTGGTAAGAGCAGCCTGTGTTTATGGAGTGGCTGCTGTGTGCCGGACACTGTGCTGGCTGCTTTACACTCTTTTACAGATGGGAGAACCCAATTCAATTCAACACATATTTATTGAGCATCTACTACTTGCCAGACACTGTTTTGGGTGCTTGGGTAGAGCAGTGAACAAAATGGACAAAGATCCCTGCCTTCATGGACCTCACATTCTAGAGGGGAAGGGAGGCAATAAGCAATAAACATGAAATAGAAATAGATAGTATGAGTCACCAAAACTCATCAGACTGGACACACACCCATTGGGAGTCAGGACCCTGGGTTCCAGCCTTAGCCATGCCCCTGACGCGATGCAAACACACAAGTGGGCAGTGGAGGAAAACTAGTGCTCTCCTAGTGGGCATTGCATGGAGCTTGAGCCTCAGTTTTCTCATCTGCCAAGTGGGGGCAATCATGCCTGCCCTGCTGATGGTTCAGCTGGTGTGTGTATGTGTGTGTGTGGAGTCACACGGGATTCAAAATGTAAAAGTGTGATCAACTGTAGAAGGTTGTGCCCATTGTCATCATAGTGGGAGGACTGACATCTTCCTCCCTGGGATGGACATGAAAGAGATTTGTAAAGGAAGCCCTGGAGTGTAATGGTTTTGAAGTCGGACAGTCCTGGTTTCAAATCCTGCCTGCCACTTCTGAGTTACGTGGGGTTATTTTTTCCCAGCATCTTAGGTATGCTGAAGGTCAGTTTTCTTATCTGCAAAATGGAGGTATCAGTACCTCCTTCAGAGAGGTTTAAAGGTAAAGGAGAGAATGCACGTAAACTGCTTAGCCCCTGGTGAGCATGCAATTAGTCGTTATTACTTTATAGCAGAGGGCAGTGAGGCTCAACCCAGCTAAATACTCCTGGATTGTAAGGATAAGGTGTGGGAGCCATTTAGCCACACACAGTGAGTGCTTCAAAACAGAGCTGAGTTGTTAATCACTCTGGGGTGTGAGGTGGCCCAAGATAGGGAGCAGTGGCTCAGGGTGGGTCCAGAGGCTCGCCTGCAGGTATAGGCAGGGCCTGCGCAGGGGAGAAGAGGAGCAGGTGTGCCTGGTGACCCCAGAGGGCAGAACTGGGATTGTTGAGAGAAAGGGGCAGGGAGGCTGGCCTAAACAAGTAATAAATGGACATTTCTCAGAGCTGCCCAAAGACAGACGAGTAGCTCTGTGAGCGCCCCATCGCTGGAGGTGACCAACAGGCCCATGTACCTCAGGGTTACTGTGGAAGCAATTATTGAATCTGCCCTTGCACGAGGCCTAGATAGCCTATGTGTGGTGACTTTCTACTGCTTCCTGATCTGGGAGTCTCATCCATGTATTTCTTATTCCAATCTGTGGCTTTCTCAAAAAGAGATTTGAGGCACATAAGACACACAATGGAACCCTTAAAAAAGGCAAAGCAAAGAAAAAAATAGTACAATGAAGAGACAAATTAGTTACACCCTAAACCCAGACAAAGGATAAGTCTAGAAATTGAGAGCCAAATTTAGCTGAGCTTCCTGACAGCCAGAGCAAAAGAGGAAATATGAGAAAGAGAAAGATAAGACAAGTACACCAGGAGACACATGCTTGTCTAAGCCCTGAGCTTTAAGAGGGATTTCCCATATGGACTACTGGTGTTTCTACACGTCTGGGTCATTCATGGGAGAGGATGAAAGGAGCCACCTCTCGCCTCTCTGCTTACTGTCTGGTCTCCAGGAGGGACTTCAGGCCCCAGGAGTAGGTGAGATGTTGGCTTCTTAAGGGGCCTTTTGGGGCCCTGACGCCCAGCCTCTCTGGTGCTTGTGGCCCTGAAGGGGTCCTCTGGACAGCATGGCCCCACTCCCCGGGGTGCCCAGTCTACGGCTCCTCCAGGCTGCTGACTGAGGTGGGAACCGAGCTGGAGCAGCCAGGTCCCGCTCCCAGGGGCAGCCAGCCGTGTGGACGTGCACTGTGTGGTCCGCGTGCGACCTGCCTGGCTGCTTAGAGGGGCTTATGGGAGGCATGGAGTGCAGGGCTTTGACGCAGGGCTGGACTGATCCCACCGCTGAGAACCTCTGCGGCCCCAGGCATGTCTTCCTCTCCCTAAAGCTCATACTCTTCGTGAAAAGCAGTGATAAGGATACATAGAACTTGCCTCATTGGGCTGGGGGAGTACAGATGGGACAATACAGGGAAAGCACAGGAAGCAGGGTCTACTGAAGGCCTGTGAAGCTGCTACTGTCATCATCCATCCTCACTCAAGTTAGGCTGGAAAGTCAGGAGCTCTGGCTCAGTCCCCACCCACCCCATGACCTTGGGTGCCCTTTCCCTCCTGAGCCTCAGTTTCCTTCTTAGCCCCAAGGCAGGGGTTCATGGTGCCCTGTGAAAGTGGGGATGAGTCACCACCACGCTGGGGAGCATGTTCCCCCTGACTGGGTGCTGGCCACAGGGCATTGCCTTGGCTGTGAGCCCTAGGAAGCAGCCTGTGAGGGCCCTGCCGTTGGCTCCCATAAGGCTGTCACTTGCTCCTGGTCTGTTTGTTGGCAGGCAAGTGGTAGTAGGTGCCCAAAATTTAAGAAAAAATTGGAGGCAATAACTAAAATGGAAGACACGTCTGCCTTTGGCTGTTGTGCTGCTCTTGCTCCCTCTCCCCATCTCCTCTGTCTTCTGGAAGAGAAACACTGCTGGGTTTGCGTTTTTGTGAAGGGTGCCCTGGCCTAGCTCCTGGAGCACCAGAATGTGAAGGACTGGTCGCGCTTCTTCCCTGCCCCAAACTCTGCCCTGGATCTGGGGCAGCCCTGGGTACTGGGCCTTTTCCTCCACTGCCCCTCAATGTCACCTTACTTCCTGGAGTGTTTGCTTTTGTCCCTTCCAAGAGGTTCTTGCCAGAAGCCACCCAGCAAGTGGCAGAGCTGGGATTTGAGCTCAGGTCTCAGGAGCCACGTCCAGGACTCTCTTCCCTCTGCCGTGCCGCCCACCTCCCAGCACCTGATGTGGCCTCAAGCAGATGTGGTTCCTTACGCACCCAAGCTCCCTGGCACTTAGGTCTCATTTGGATCCCAAATACCAGGGTTGGATGTTGGCATCAAAGCCATCTGGGCAACACATTAAAGGTAACTACTGAATCAGAGTCTCTGGGTGTGGGGCCGAGGAATCTGCATTTGTATCTCAACTCACTCTGCCCATCACCCTCACAGCCATCCTTCCTATCATGCAATCCTCTACCTGCTCCTGCCTCCTGTTCCCCCAAAATGCCTCAGGGGAGGGATTCTTACTCCCCACTCTCCCTTTTACCCTCCCAGGTCACTCTTAAGCCCTCTGGGGTCTGGGTTTGTCCTCCACCTCGTTCTCCTTGTTGCTAAATCCAGAGGAGGAGCCTCTGGTTCTGTCTCACTGGATGTCTCGAGTACAGTCCCCTTGTGCTCCAGAAGCAGGGCTGGCTCTCGCAGGGCAGCCTTGGGTCACTGTGCTCAGGAGGCTGCATTGCTCAGCCAGGCCTGGGCAGGGCGCTGGCCCAGCCTCCTGGGCTGAGAATGGGGAAGGCGTAGCTCTCTGCAGGACGCTTGCGATGTGGGCGCACGGCTGCCTCTTTCTCCCAGGTGCCTCACAACTCAGGGCTTCCGCTCCACGCCTGCAAGATTCTAGGCATCTACAAGTCTGAAGTGCTCTGATTCTAAGAGCTTGATTGTGCTGGGAGAGGAGCAGGGCAGGCGTGCCTGCCGAGGGTCAGGAGTGGGAGGTTTAGGGTGGGACTGAAGCAATGATGGTTTTTGAACACCTCCTTCTTACTTTCTGTGTATTATTTCTTTTAATCATCACAACCTCCCATGGAAGCAGGGAATGTTATCCCCACACACACACACTGCTGAGGGAATGAAGACTCAGAAAGGGTCAGTGCTTTGACCAAGGTCACCCAGCTGAGCCAGGCTGAAAGCTCAGATGGGTCTGGCTTTATGATCCTGCCATTTCTGCTGCAGCCCCTGCCTCTTTTGATAAAAGGGACCCGAGCTCCTTTTGACCTGGAATCTAGAAGGCTCTAGAAGGAAGGCAGGATCTGGAGAACAAAGAGGCTTGGCAGGGCGTTTTAAGGGTGAGAGCAGGGGAGAGGCTCAGAGGCCGTGATGATGAAAACCTCGTCCTAAAGCCCAGTCTTGATGTTTTAGGAGAACCTGGTTCACATCTCTGCTCCATCCTGAGAGCTCTGTGGCCTTGGGCGGGTCCCCTTCCCTTGCTGTGCCTCCATCGCCCCATTCCAACCACAAGGGGTGGTTTTTGTACCCAGAGCCTCTGGGGGCCTCTTCTCTTGTGGCATTGTGGGTTTCTGATGGCCATGTTTTCCACCAGGCCAAGCTACCATTGATTTAAGTCCATGACTTTAGTTCAACAGCATTTGGGCGCTATGAGAAGAAATACTATTTTTAAACTTGCATATATTTTATGACATTTTAATTTCCAAAATGTGAAAAATGAGCCTCTTGGGATGAAAGCAACACGGGAACCTCTGCCACCTCAGGATTTGCCAGCCCTGCTGTTGGAGGAGGGGTGCATTTCTGGCTATGACCTCAGTCTAGGGTCACGAGGAGGAACTCAGTGAGGTGGGTCTGAGCTCTCTGAGGGCTGGGGTGCTGCCTTGTCTAGCCCTGGCTTCCCATATCCCAGGCCAGATTCCCCAGACTGAGAGGGTCAGGGCGGCGGCAGAAAGGGGTTCTGAGCCCGGCCTGGGCACAGCCCTGCCTCCCACAGCCCTCCCCTCGGCTGCCTCAGAGGCCTTTACCCAGCCCCACCCTGCCTAGCCTCTTTCTGTCAGTCAGGGGCTGTGCCCGGGAAAGGGGCATACCCTCAGGCTGAGCGTGAGTGACCGTCTCTGGCCAGGGGAAAGGATCAGGGCCCTGGGCTGGGTCTCAACTCAGAGAACACATATCCAGAGTGCCCAGCCCACCTTCCCTGGGAGATGGCCCACATGTGCACACACACACACACACCCATACATAT
>JAQZBX010027297.1:0-28451 GCA_029593785.1 Cabassous unicinctus
TCTCTATGAATTTGCTTATTCTAGATAACTCATGAAAGTGGAATCATGCGATATTTGTCCTTTTGATTCTGGCTTATTTCAACGAACATGTTGTCTTCAATGTTCGTCCACATTGACGCATGTAACAAAACTTCATTTTTAATGGCTGAATAATATTCCATTGTATGTATATACCCCATTTTATTTATCCATTCATCTGTCGATGGACACTTGGGTTGTTTCCCCGTTTTGGCTATTGTGATTAATGCCGCTATGAACGTCAGTGTACAAGTTAAATGAGATTTTGTATGTAAGGTATCCGAGCAGAGCCATTCAATGCTCTTGGCACCGGCCTGGCACACAGTAGGTACCCAGCCATTGGCAATGATAACCTCAGTGGTCAGGCACAGTGGATAGGGAGCTGGCTTTCCCATCAGGACACTGGGGATCTGATCCCTGTTTTGTGACCACGGACAAATCACGGATCTCACTGGGCCTCAGTTTCTGCAGCTATGGAACCAGGCAGTTGGGATAAATACTCTCCAAGGAACTTCAATTTTGAAAACCAGAAGATGCTGTAGCTTTTTATCTAGGGCTTCTGCCCTTGACTTTTTCTTGAATAAACTCTTATATATAATTTCTCGGCTGGAAGGTGAACACATTCAGTTTCACACTCACAAGTGGGAAAATAGCATCTCCGCACTATTGCTCTTATCACTCCAAAACAGAGGAAAATGCTTTCCCACCTTTACGGCAACAGTGATGGTCTGGTTGGCCCCAAAAGGCTCTTGGGCGATCACTTCCACTGTGGACGCCCCGATCATGGACCCCGACACCAAGAAGCCTTTTTCATCAATGTGCACTATGGGGATCTTCTCAGGCACATCCAGAACGCGGAAGCTCAGAGACGCCACGCCGTCCCTTTGGAAAAGACGACAGACTGTTTTTACGGAAGGCGGGGAGCGGGTCATGGAGCGTGGCCCGGGTTCACCGTCTGCCACGTGACCGTCCGTGGCCTCATCAGTTGCCGACGGAAACCTAGTTTGGAAAACCTGCTTCCCTGGGAGCTGCGCCTTCCGCAGGCTGGTCAGTGGGAAGGGAAGAACCTAAGGGCTGAGTCGCCTTCTTCAGCAGCAAGGCACACTGATCGTAAAAAGGGGGTTTCTGCAGCCAGTTGTTTTCGATTTGCTAAAATGAGAGCCTGGTGTGGCGGAAAGACAGTGGGACACTGAGTTGGAAAGAACCCAGAGCTGGTCCTGACGTATAGCATATCACACCACCTCTCCATGCCTCAGTTTCCTCAAGTGCGAAAGGAGGGCAATGATCTGCCCTGTCCCATTTCCAAGGGCTGTTAACAAGATAAAAATGGGTTACTCTCCAAGAAAGTGGTTTATGGGAAGCGGGTGTGGCTCAATGGATAGAACTCCCGTTTACCATATGGGAGGCGCGGGGCCTCCTTGTGAGGGCAGGCCGGCCCGCGCGGTGCGGTGGGCTGATGCAGCAGGACCTCACAGCAAGGGGGAGATAAGCAGACACGGGAGAAACACACAGCAAATGGACACAGTAAAACACAAGCAGCAAGGGGGGGATAAATAAATAAATAAATAGATCTTTAAAAAAAAAGAAAGTGGTTTATAAACTATTGCTCTTGTGCACTGGATGAGAGACAAACTGCACAGTACCTTACATGCTTTTTACACCTTCATTAGTATAATAAAGAAAGAAAAGAAAGGAAAGGTCTCCAGCTGTGGGGGCTAGCCCCCTCTCATCTCTCTCTCTGCCCCAGCCCTATCAACCCTCCACAGATGAACTTAAGTCAATGCTACTACTTTGGTCTGGGTTTTCTCCCCGAACCAGACCCCATCCTCATTAACTTGCCAAACTCCTATTCATCCTTTAAAAAGACACAGCTCAAGCATCTCCATCTATGACATGCTGTTCCTAAATCATCAAGCGGAGGCCCCTTCTTTGGGCTTTACACTGAACATCGTGTCTTGTTTTCTTACAGCCCCTCTCACACTGTACTTCCTCTCTTCCCCTCCAGGATCCCAAGGACATTGTATATCATACAGCTCTGTTCCCAGAGCCTAGCGCAGGGCTTAGCATTTAAATGCCTTTTGCTGAATGGATATTGTGTGTTTAATGCAACCTATAAGCAACCCTGTGGTCCATATATTCCCCACCCCACCCCACCCCCCTTTGCAACCGCAGCTCAAATCCAAGTGCCTCGTTCCCCTTTGAATCAAAGGTAGGAATTAAGCTCGCAGAGACGCTTTACACAGTGTGTCTCCAACGCTCGTGTGCCTCCCCATCACCTGGGGATCTTGTTAAAATGTAGATATTCTCATTCCGTAGGTCTGGGGTAGGTCCGAAGCCTTGCATTTTAACAAGCTCCCAGGCGATGCTAAAACTGCTTATCCATAAGGCTACAATCGGAGTGGCAGGTCTTGAAAACATAGGGGCATTTGAAAAATGTAACGCCTCCAAGTTGGTACATTGTCCGCCTTTTACATACTGAAACTCAGCAGCTAGCCTTAAAATGTTTCTGGGCTACAGGGAGAGAGGAGGGACCTGCGGTGAGAAGTGACGTGGAAGAGCAGAGGAAGGTGGCGGTGGAGAGAAGGGACACAGAAAGCTGCGTCCTTTGCCAACGCCTCCACGGCGCCTGACAACTTTGACAAATGAGTTGCCGGATGCAAGCACAGCTTCCGCAGCCTTGTTGAAAATGAGAGCTGAGTCACGTACCTGTTTGTCTGCAGCTTTATAAATGAGTTGGGTGACATTAATATTTGTTCTGCTTCTATTTCAGGGTTCAGCAGCAGCAGCTTTTCAAATACCTGGAAAAGAGGGCAAGTTTTATTGCCTCCGATACACTAGAGTCACACCGGGCATCTGGTTTTTCTCCCAGCGGCGAAAACCAAGCGGGGACCAGAGAAGAGCAAAGCTGCTGCCAGCTACCACCTGTCAGGTCCAGGTGATGGGCTAAGGGCTGACCTTTAAGGGGCCAGAGGTGTGATGAGAAAAAGCAAGCAGGCTCACGACTGTGGACCCCCATGGGGGATGCTCCAGGGGGTCAGGGATCCTGTGGCTTTCCCCATGCTCCCGGTTAAAGAACTCGATTTTCCAGGACACGATTACAGGATTACAGGGGCACAGAACTTGCTCAGTGAAAACTGTCAGGACCATCTAGACTTTCGTTCCTCTTGTCCAGATACCCTACTCTGTGCTGTCACCATCTCAGATAATTTCCTGTTTCACCACCTTGGCCCCTTATCTTGCTCCCCCTGCCTTGCCACGCTCTGGCAGGCCCTTGAGGACCGGCTGAGTGGGAATATCTATGAATCCAGTCTGGCAGAGGACGAGCCTGATAACGTCAGGAATCCGATGGCTCCTGGAGCCCGTGGTGGCAGCGCTTGCTTGGAAATCCATTTCCTTCTTTTGCGTGCAGCCTATGAGCGCACCCCCATTTTGAGGCCCCTTTTCTAAGTACTGTCAAGGCTGGGGCAGTCCCTGGCATGCAGGGCTGGCTCAGGGGCAGGTATGTGGTGGCAGATGAGGCTCAGAGCTCCCACTGACTGCTGATCGCACCAGCTGGAGTCTCCTAAGAGCCTGCCCTGAGCACCTGGGCCAGTGTCTAAAATCACCCAAATTGAGAGCCGATCTGGCTCAGTCGTTGAATGCCGGTTTCCCACATACAAGGTCCCAGGTTCAATCCCCAGCCTTGGTACGTCAAAAAATAAATAAATTAAAAAAATAAGATCATTCAAACTGATGAATAAGGTTCCAAGGAGAAACTGGCCTGACTCCCATTCCATCCAGCTCCACAGAACGGTCTACTGCTAATAAGCTCAGCTGTGGCTGTGTCAGAGAGTTGTGGACTCACACAGCATGATGCAGTGCTTTGTGGTGAATGAGAACAGTCTTTGGAAGCTGGTCAGGTTTTGGTGTCAGGTGAGTCCAGAGCACACTAAGGTGCCACCTTCAGCTAGGCAGGTGACATCAGAGTCAAGCAGCCTCACGACTTTGTTTTTTTCAAATTTATTAAGTTACCGGGGACCGGGGATTGAACCTGGGACTTCGTATGTGGGAAGCCAGCGCTCAAGCACTGAGCCACATCAGCTTCCCTGAGTTAGTTTTATTGTTTGTTTTGCTTGTTGTCGTTTGTTTTTTTCAGGAGGTACCGGGAACCGAACCCAGGACCTCCCATGTGGGAGGCAGGAGCTCAACTGCTTGAGCCACATCTGCTTCACTGACTTTGACTCAAACACACCTACTGTACAGTGAATACATCCACCAAGAAATCTTTCTGTTTTTCTTGAAATATGTAATCCGTCTGTTGTTCCTCTTTTAATGGCAGTGAAGGTGTAAGACCTATCTTACTTTCCAAACAAAGCAGCAGGGCAAGGGCCATTTTAAGTGGCAACTAATATTCAGCCTCACTGTCGGGGAGACAACAGGGAGTGGTGGGGCCTGTGGCAAACAGGAGAGCACAGCTCTATTTAAAGTGGAGGCTATTTCTCCTCTCCTGCCGATTTTGCCACTTGGCAGAATGCCATGTCTTCAAGACAAGCTGCATATTGGATTATTACATGAAATCTTCCTATTTTTAAATGTTGGCAACAAATAAAAATTGTTTAAAAGCACTGAGTGAGCCAAATAAAATACATCTGTGGGCTAGATCCAGTTTTTCTAGTTTCTGATTTCCTTCAACTCCATCCTGCTGTGAGGTGGGAAAACTGAGGTACAGAGCTACTAAGTGACCTAATTGCGGCCACAGAATTTTGAAGCTGCAAAGCCCTGTCTTCAATTCCATGATGGGTGTTAGAATTTACTTCCTTTTCTCTTTAACCTGGAAGGATGTGTGTGTGTGTGTGTTGGCAGGGATGGGTGGTGGCAAATGGGTGTTTCTTTCTTTTAAAATCTGCTTCTTTACCCCTGCTTGAGTATGTGCTTGGATTAGAAATGGCTTATTTCTTCTTGAACTGTTGACTTGAAATGATTTTTTCTCTCCTGATATTTAGGGGACAGAGCTTTCAGTTCTTCCTTGCAATTTAGGAGGAGCCAAGGGCTCCTGAAGCTGAAAATGCTCATCAATCAGCCCATTTTACAGATGGGACTTGGAGGGGCAGGGACTTGGCCAAAGCCACATTTTGTAAGGAGAAGGACAGGTTGGATAGAGGGATTCAGGGACTGGAAAGCAGGTGGGAAAAGGCTCCACACTCTGATGTTATTTTTCTGGCTTCTAATAAATCATCTTGCGTCTCTGGGGCTCGGCGGTCCACCTGCCAAATGACAGGTTACAACGTCGATCGTCCATCGCCCACGGCCTGGCACTCCAGCCTTTCCCGGCCTGGCTCTGCCATTCACCCCACGACCTTAAGCCGGTCACTCCCCTGCTCTGAGCCCCAAGCTTATCAAGGAGCAGCCCTGTCTCTCAGGCATCATGTGAGGACTAGATGAGTATTTGGAAAGCCGGAAAAAGCTCATCCATCCTAGGAAGTGCTGTGTAAATACAGATAATTGAATTAATGGCCCAGTTCAGAGGTTTTCCCAGCTTCTTCCTACCATTAGGGCACCCCAGACTCCAAGCTCAAAATGATTTGCTATTTTTGGAAGACATCAAGTGATTTAGGACCTCTGGGCCTTTGCATGTGTCATTCTCTTCGCTGGGCTGACCTCGTCCATCCTTCTCGGCCCAACTGAAAGGTCACCTCCTCTGCAAACGCTTTGGTCATTTCTGGTTTCCCATAGCACCTTACACATCCTTACACATCCACCCCGCCCCTACACTCACCCCATGGTGATGACCTGATCCACCCTCCCCACCCCCCCAGGAGACTGAGAATACCTCAGGGGCAGGGACATCCCTGCTTCAAGTCTGCACCTCCATCCCACATCCTCCACCCCGTAGGAGACACGGGGCCCCTGGCACTTAGTTTCCCTCCCGTGTGGCACAGCTTCTGCCGGTCTCTTACCTGGATTTGGATCTCGTCAGAGAGCTCTTTGGCGAGGCCGTGCAACTGCCCGGCCGTGGGGTCGAGAGCCTTGACCACCACCTTCAGCCCGGTCCGGCCTTTCACACGGCCATGCACGTTCATGGCAAAGTTGTACTGCGACGGGAGCTGGAGGGATGCCTGCGAGACGTTAAACATGCATTCAGGAAAGAGCCCCGGGGTCCCTACCCCAGAAGGGCAGAGCCTTCCACAGCCCCAGACTTGCCAGCCTGCAGGTCCCTCCTGCTGCCTGCCTGCTCTCAAGGCCCTGCTGTGCTCAGAGCCTGGCTAAGCAGACCCAGCACAAGCGTGGCATAACCTTCGCTGTGTTTCATGATGTTCACGGGTGCATCTGCAAAAAGCTAGGTCAAACCAAGAGTACCAGCTCTCATTACGAAAGGACTTCTCAGAGCCTTTAATGCACTGAGGTCTGTTATAAATCACCAAGGGGGACGTTCAGTTTTGCAGTGTTTCCCACGCAGAGCCTGCTTTGCTATGGGATAGCAGCATTCCATGGCAAATAGTGTGGGAAAACAGCCCAGGCACAGGGGTCCATTGGCTCCACTGGGTGGGATGGCAAAGAGGCATTCATCCTACAGTAGACGAGCGTCGAGCAGCCTTTAGGAAATCCCTTTCTCATGCCTGCCATCCACTGCCACTGTCCACGGATGAGACAAGACGTAACCTCTCAGACCAACCCTCCCCTTGGGTCCTGCGTGGCCAGGGCCCAGCCAGATCTTGTAGTCTGGGGTCATGAGGCCTGGCTTCCAGTCCCGTGTCGTGTCCCCCACTGTGTGACCCTGGGTGAGTCCCTTCCGTTCTCTGAGCTTCAGTTAACAAAGAGGGAGGTTAGCAGATTCTCTGCAGCACCTCCCAGCTCTGAGAGTCTGAGGATGAGCCAGGATCTCTCAATAGAGGAAGAAAATGGTAAAACTGGAGAAAACTCCAAGGCTGCCAGACATCATCTCAGAAAGGGGGTCAGAAGCTAGAAATCCCCTCCCATCTCCACTAAGACCCTGTGACATTCTAGAACTTTTATGCCTTTGCCACATGGCTGTCATTTGTGCTGCCTCCTATTTGGTCCTCTGTGGTGATCAGCAAGAGGGCCTACAATTAAAAGGGGTGTGGACAAGTCTTGGGGTGCAGTGAGAAGGGAGGGCAGCAACCTCTTATTCCTGGGCACAGTCAGGACCGAGAGACAAGGAAGGACACTAAGGGGGGAGAGCGTGGCAGCAGCGACTTGGAGAAGAGGGTCTGGACGAGCCTCGAGAGAGGGCAGGCTATGGGTAGCAGTAATATCGTGCTGTTTGGGAGCAGAGGCAAAGAAGGTACTATATCAGTGCTAAAGGTCAAAGCAAAAGAATACAGGGTTAGTTTTATGAGATACGAACACGATTAAGCATATTCCTCTTCATTTTCTTCATTCACAAGGAGACCTTGGTCATGTCATTGAACCAATCTGTGCTCATTTACATATTTTTCTGAACACTGGAGAAACAACTGAGTTTGTTTTTAGGATTAAGTGAGATGAATGTGCCTGGACAGGATTTTTTAGAGTAATGCTTCCCTAATTTGCTACGCTGCCTTTTGTCTGTTACTTTATTTTTAAAGTTGAAATAAAATTTACTTTAAAATTTAAAATAAATTTAACGAACAAACGTAAGGGGGGAGTGCAACTATGGACTAAAGTAGACTTATTATTATTTTAGCAATGGAAGAACTTGTTAACATTGATATAAGGACAGTGATCACCAGAGGTTCTAGGGGGGGAGGGAGAGGGAAGATTAGGTGCAACATGGGGGCATTTTCGGGACATTGGAATTGTTCTACATGATTTTGCAATGACGGATACAGGTCATTATACATTTTGTTAAAACCTATAAAATTGTGCGGTGCAAAGTGTAAACCATAATTGTAAACTATAGACTATGGTTAATGGTTAGTAGCACTGTTTCAATATGTGCTCATCGACTGTAACAGATGTGCCACACTAATGAAAGTTGTTAACGAGGGAAAGAGTGGGAGGGGGAGGGGGTGAGGTAAACGGGAATCCCCAACATTTTCGATGTAATATTTATGTAAAAAATATAAAATAATAATAAAAATTAAAAAAAAAAATTTTAAGAAAGAGATATAGCAGAGAAGGGGCCCAGGACCAGTTTGGGCACAGAGTTGCAGACCTCATGAGGAGACGTGGGATGCTGGCTGGCGACGGAGCCCGGGGTAAGGGGTAGTTTACCTCATGGTGCCGTCCCCGGATGTCCAGGATGTCCCTTTTGGTGACAGACCAGTGGAAGGTCAGGCCTGGCACAGCATTGCCAAAGGAGAACGGGTTCTGGCTGTTGGTGACCCCAGTGACATACACAGGCATCTGGGGGAGAGAGAAGCCAGGCCCTGTGACCACCCAGGGGTTGGAGCCAGGAGTGCCCCCCAGCAGCCGTGGGGTGCCCCCCAAACTGCCTCTCCACTGCCCAGGTACTTTCCCATCTCCTTTGAGGGATGGGAGCTGTACCCATTTCTCCCCTTAGGAGAAAAGGGCTCAGCACAGGCTGGGAAGGTTTGATGAAATACTAATGCTAGAGGCAGGACCAGCCCCCTCCCCATCCCAGCCCTCTCCTGCTGTGGGTTGGGTTCCCCCACAGCCAAGAGCCCTCTATTCGTGGAACCGACCCCTCCCCAGAGCTCTACAACCTCCCAGCAGCACAACTCACACCGCCCAGCAGTCCCTACTCTGCTCCTTTCCCAACCTCACAGGTGCTCCCTGCTCAGGTGGGATGGGGTAGGGGTGGATTTGTTCACTATTTCCTGAGCACCCCCACCCCCCAGAAGGCACACGCGAGGTGATACAGCAAAAGGTGAAAACAGACTTCCAACTGCCTGCCACGATTCCCAGACCTATCACTTTCTAGCTGTGTGAGTCTGAACAAACTTCTTGCCCTTTCTACTTGCTAACCTCCTCATCTGAAAAATGGAAGTGCTACTGGCATCTACCTCCTGGGGCTGCTGTGAGCACTAAATGAACACTAAATGAATTAACACACAGAATGCACTTAGTAGAGTAAGTGCTATATGCAAATGTTAGCTCCTGTTACGTGCCAGGTGCTATTCTGGGTGTGGGAAGGTGACAGTCTAGTGGAGAAGCAGCATTAGTCAATAGCCGTATAAACATAGGCTTCGATGGAGAAAGACACCAAGCATAGAAGGAGCTTTGTGCTGTGAAGACAGAGTAAGACAGGGCACCTCTCTGGTCTGGACAGGGAGTTCAGACTGAGCCCATAGATGAACAGGGTTAAGCAGAGGGAGCAGGAAATGGAGAGGTGTTCTAGCCAAGGCAATGGCACGTGCAAAGGCCCTGCGGTGGAGGGAGCATGGCAGATCCCCGTAAGGTCATCCTGAACTGGAATTCAGAGCCCGAGACCACCTGCGAGGACTGCTTGGCGAGCACAGACAGGACGGAGTTGAGAGGGTCCCGCCTCACCTGGGTCCCCGTCCTCATCCTTGTGATGGGGGCGCGGATCCTCACCGCCTGTAGAAGCAGCACCTCCACCTCCACACGATCCTAGGAAAAGGGCTTCAGGGCTCAGGCTGGGGTAGGGACTCGGAGCCCAAGAAAGGTGTTTCAGGAAGGGACCCCTCCAAGGAGAGGAGGCTCTTGCTGAGACCAGCTTAGGGCCACCCGACTCCAGGGTCAGCACAATGTTCCCCCTCCTGAGGCCACCCGTCCATTGATGGGTGGCTCACCTCCACACGGACCTGGCCACTGCCTCTCCCATCCCCCTGGGCGTCCCAGTCAGGTCCTCTGACACCACAGACCCATCTGCTCCAGTTACTCCAGGTCAGTCAGCTCTGCGGAGACCTGGGGGCAGTGACTGGAGACTGTTCTTTTCTAGGCTGGGCAGGTCTCAAAGAACAGGCCGCCGCAACCTTCCCAACCTTAAATCTAGCCTGTCTCAGTTTCTCTCTGAGTCGGCTACAGGACTGAATGCAGGAACTAGTGAGAGTCTGATTGCAGCAGACCTTATCCCCTCCTTCATTCGGAACTCTATACTTCTATTAATCTGGCCAACGACTAACTCTATAGACTACTTCACAGTGTTGTTGAGCTCCTTTATAGGTGCTCACGCTCAGTGCACCTTCTGTGCCTTGTGATCTGGGCTAACACCTGGCACACAGCAGGTGCGTGATAAGCATTCATTTCCTTCCTTCCCTTTGTCCTTCTCACAACTCTTGTCTCCTGCCAGTCTCCTGGCCCACCTCTCGGCTGCAGGGTGCATATTCTGTGACCTGGATTGGACAGATGGAACTGGGAGCAGCTGACCAGAATCATGTGTCCTGCCACGGATAAGTAAGGCCTGAGGCTGAGCCCTGTCTACCTGGGCTCGAGGACAAGCTTTCAGATGGAGCTGGTGGCATGGTCACTCTGCCTGCCAAGGGGCACCAGGGCCTTTCCCCAGCATCTCCTCAAACCCACCACGTGGGAGACCCAAAGCAGGCAGGTGGCCCTGCCAATGTCAGACCACAAAGAGGAGACGTGGGCAGGAGGGAAAATGCATGACTTAGTGGCCCCATGGCTGGGCGGGAGGGGAATATACGACTTAGTGCCGTCAGGGCTGAATTTCCAACCAGCTGGCATTTCAGCCACCTGGTTTTCTTCCACCAGGAAGAAAAAAAATGCACCAGTACCCAAGGACTCAATCCTTTCTTTAGAGAGAGAAAAAAGCAGAGCCTCCTGTGGTCCTTAATTTGATTCTCCAGGAAGTCCATTTGTATGCTGCTGCAAGCCAGAGAGCAGATCTTTAGATGGCAAAGCTTTCCTGTTGACTTTATAAAATCAATACCCAGGATCGAGGTGTCCATCTTTGTGATTCAAAAAGACTTTGTGGTTTAACTGGGATACTTGGAGGCAGATGCTGAAGCTGCTGGAAAAGGGAGTCAATCAATGAGCCCAATGTTGAATCAAAGTCATCCTCCGTGAACACGGGACACACCACGTGGGCCCCTCCAGGTGGAGGTCCTCTCCAGCTCCCCAGGTACTCAGTGCTTCAATGCTCTGAACTCGGAGGCGCACACGGACTGCTTTCAGGGGACCTAATTCTGAAGGCTGAACGGAGGACAGCGTTCTGAAAAGTTACTCGTCCACACGTGCGTTACACAAAACAAAATGCTATTCTCGTTACCAAGCTTCAGGCGAGCTGTAAGCAGGAGCCACAGAGCAGCCTTCCCTGACACCTTTTGCAGGATGTCGAGAAGGATCTGTAATTTTTAGCCCTGATGCCCTTTTCCGCAAAGTGGAAATGAGCTCCCACTTCCTTTCCAGAAGTCCATCCAGCAAAGAGGGAAAACTGTTGGACCTTAGAGATGCCAATTTTCACCTGCCTGGAGTTGATTTCCACCAAAATGGGGCTGGGAGACCGTCCTGGGGAGAAGACTCCCCAACTCAGCTTTCCAGCTTCTCTGCTGGCCCATAAACGCAATGAGGAAACGTCCCGCACTCCGGCGAAGAGGCTCGAGACATAGTTTCATCTCCAGTTGAACAAAAGATATCAGTGGGCAACTCTGGGATTTTCTTTTACTCCTGGAAATAGCAATCTAGATCTGAAATAGCAGTGGTGCTCAATGATCCATGCTATAAGTAGCTGGGTCGGGGCACGCCTCCGAATATATGCACCGGGTGTGTTGTTAGCCAACAGCAGCCCCTCTTCCCTGCTGGAAATGAACCGACTAAAGGACCAAGAACTCTGCTGTTAGGCGGTCCCAGGTCCGTCCTAGAACTGCCACTCAGTGCTGTGAGCCATCAGCTACTTCCTCAGCACCTGAGACCTGGGCTCCTGCAACTGGTGACAGTAATAAAATGGACCAGGGCACCTTGAGGATGGAACGGGATGAAGGTAACATGCTCAGGACAATGTCTTAGTACAGAAATCACAACCACTATCATCATTAGAAACTGGAATGTCCCTGGGGGTGGGGAAGGGGCTGGAAAACTGGGGTGATTGAGTCTGCAGAAGAGCAGGCAGGCAGGGCTGCCATGGGGCAGCAGTAACAGGGAGGGTCTGCAGACCCAGGGGACAGACCAGGACCCTCCGAGAGGGGCGGGCATTGGGAGGCAGGTCCCAAAGTCTTTCTCCTGGTCGTCACTGACCACACAGGCCAGATCGTCATGGGGGGGCAGGGTGGTTGCGAAGGAAGTGGCACTTCCATCCCTGGAGTGGGTTCTCCCACGGCGGCACCTGTTACCTGGGAGACGACGACGACCTTGCCAGTCTCGGCATCCACGGCCTGCACGACCCCGGAGACGGTGCCGTTGCCTACGGCGAGCCCCCGCACCAGCCCGGTGCTGTTCACCTCTGCCACACTCTCATCGCTGATGGAGAACAGGATGTTGGACTGCGGCTGGGGGCCGCCCTCTGAGGTGATCTGCGGTTGGGGGAAGAACGGCAGGGTCCATCGGTACCCGTCCTCCCGGTCAGCCCATGCCAGCTGCTGCTCCGGTCAAGCCCATGGAGGCTGCTGCAGGGCGGGCTGCCGCCACTCACTCTGCGGAGACGTGCCTGACAGCGTGTGACCTCGGTCCCCTTCTGTCACCACGCTAAGACAGAGATCCTCCCTCCAGGCACGCGTGCCTGCAGCCAGGGCAGGGGAGGGCAGGCGCCTGGCAGGAAGCCCACGCTGGGCCCTGGCAAGAGGTGGGGGGTGAGGAAAGGGGGTGAGCTCTTGGCGCTCACCTGCATCATGGCCCCGATGATCAGCGTCACCTTCCTGGGTATCAACCGAAACGGGGGAAAGACCTGGGGGGAGCCACAAGAGACAAGGGTGACCATTGTCTTCCACGTGCACGCTGGCTGAGCATCACTCAGACTTTTTTTTAATAAGGAGGAGCATGGGTGTACGGACATCATTCCTCCCTGAAGGGGACCATCGGGGGCCTGGGATCCTGGGGCCAACTTGGCGGGGGTGGGGGGTGGCAGATCCAGGCCCAGAGATGTAGTCACCCCCCTCAGCAGGATGTCCCCCCATCCCATCAGCTGGACAAGCTGCGACTCTCCATGGGCGTGTTCCGCCTTCTGCAATCGCTGTTTGTAATCCCATTTTATTTCACCATGGGTGTCAAGCCTGAGGAAAGTAAGGACGTTTTATTCGTCTGAGACGCCCGCCTGCTGCCGCGGTTCCTGGTGTGTGGAACCCCTGACCTGCAGCAGCAGCAGCGCCTTGGAATTTGTTAGAAATGCAAATTTTTCATCCCCACCCAAGACCTAGAGAACCAGAGGTGTGCATGGTGGCAGTGACGTCGGGTGGGGTGGGGGGCTCTGGCAAGTCCTCCGGATGGTTCTGATGCTCGTGAACATTTGACAGCCAATGCCTTCGAGATTTCCCTAATACCTCTTTGAAAGTTTGCCCTCTTGCACTAAATTTCTCCAAACGTCCACTGATAAATGATCTGATAACAGTTCTCGACTTCAGGTTCCTCAAAACTGTCCAGATGAGGAAAGAGAGGCTCAGGGGGTCAGGAACTGGCTCGGGTAGGAGAAACCCTCCTCTGGCAGTCCCCTCCATTCCCGGCACGGTAGGAGCTGAAGAAGTGCTTGCAGGGGGGTGAATGCATGAGTCCGCCAAGGCGGCTGCTTGTGTGCGAGGATGAGTCTTTGCAAGGCTGTGCTATTTATAGGCAGCCATGAATTCCTCATCACCAGGAGAAGAAAAGCGTACTTTCATCTAGAGGCACAAATTACATCCAACAGCTTCAGGACACGGGCTGATAAAACCTGCCAGCCCTTGCGTGACCGAGAGCCACAGAGGACATGGACAGAGCCCACACAGTTCAACGCTGCTGCTCAAGTGCAAATTTGGACATGAGTCTTTGGCTACTGCTGCCCTGGCCTCTGGCGACCGTGTGGCTCCGGGCAAAACCTCCCATCACGTGTCAGCTCCAAGTCACACCCTGAAATGATCTGGGAGCTCGACAAGCCAGGAACGGCTTGCTGCAGGGATTCTGGCTTGCACAGCTCCAGGGACGGAGCCTCACTGTCTTCTAGGTACCAGTTTTAACACTCATCAGAACTCACTGCTAAGTTGTTCTTCCCACATGAGCCAAAATCTGTCTAGCCACTCTGCTCCCTGAGAACAGTTCCTGTCTGTCCCCTTTACCCCAACCCGACAGCACTTCAAAGGTTTAAAGAATGTTCCGCCACTCCCTTGCCATGTGACAAGTCGTTCCTCCTTCTCTGAGCCATATCATCTCCCTCTTTCGCAGCGGGAAATTAAAGTAACTTACCCCCTCCCTCTGGTTCTGATAGTCTACCTGTGCCGTCTCCCCGGGGGTCCTCTGGACTAACTGTGAAAAGCTGCCTTTTGATTAGAGGATGCTGTGGGGCAAAGGTTCCTGGACTGCCCCTAAAATTCCTAGCCTATCAGAATAAGAGCAGACCCCACAAGGTGGTGGTGGTGGGGTGATGTATGGGAGCCCTGCACGATGTTATGTATGTTTGTTTCCCACGTTCACAATTTTTACTATACACTTATTGTTTATGCATGTTCATGTATGAATGATGGGCTTCGATAATTTTTTTAAAAATAAAAATAATGCAGACTCTGCCCCCTGCCTCCAAGTGCATGCATAGGGGCTGAGCTGGGACAGCGTGGTGGGCAAAGGAACAGCCTTACTTCGATCTGCTGTGGGGCCGAGTTGATTCTCTGTCCAGCTTTATCAGTCACGGTTGCAGTCAGACTGGTCTGGCCAATGGCCACGCCGTGGACGAGGAACGTGGCAGTATAGTTGTCAAGGGCTTCGTCGAGGGCCCTGAAACAGAGGAAAGGGCTGCAGCTCCTCACCCAGCAGGACCTACTGGGAAGGCTGTGCTTGGGGTCGGTGCTGTTCCCCGAGACC
Organism: Cabassous unicinctus; assembly: GCA_029593785.1. Classification (NCBI taxonomy): domain Eukaryota; kingdom Metazoa; phylum Chordata; class Mammalia; order Cingulata; family Chlamyphoridae; genus Cabassous; species Cabassous unicinctus. Next base: position 14,857 of record JAQZBX010027297.1, read on the forward strand.
CCTCCTCTGACCACTTTGGAGGACTCACACCAACGTGACAATCTGGGAGGCCGCCCGGAGCTTCAGGTCCATGAAGGCAAAGTTTTTGGCCAGGAAAGGCTTCTTGTCGAAGTCCAGCACGCGGACAGAGGCCTTGACCGTCTTGCCAATCTCCACCTACATCGGGATGGGGGCACTTCAATGACTAATTCCACCACCGAAGGTAGCCTACAACTTTCTAGGGACGCATCACTCACCTCGAACACAGACCTGGGAATCGGAGGATGAGTTGCCTGTCTGACTTCAGCAAATGTAAAGTGATTATTAAGTGCTTACTCTATACAAGGGACCTTGGGGATACTTAGATGCATAAATCACTTTCCCTGCCCTGAAAGAGCTAACAGGCTAGCTAGGGAGATTAGGGGACTGCCTTGAACAGCAACATGCATACAGCAGGAGCTCAATAAACACTCCCTGACCAGACAGCTCACACCTGGCAGCAGGTAAGCCATACAGTAAGAACTTTAGGAAATGAGAGCCAGGAATACGTCGTACAGAAGTAGAAGTCGGGTCCACAAATTAACGGTGGAGATTAGATTATAGCAGGAGCAGTTAAGGCTTTGTAAGAGAATATTGTCTTTTGCTTGAAAATTCCCCTTTTAATTACTAAGCATTTTATCTCTACCCCGGAAAATAAGAGCCCAATAGTAACTCTCTGTTGGTCTAGCTTCAGTTATCTTAGTTAGCTGGAGTAGTAAAAATTCCCTGTTTTACATTTTTAAAACCAAGAGCTATTATTCACTCATTCTGCAAAAGCCCTTGGCGTTAGTGAGTTTTACTCATTTGCCACTGAAATTCCAGACACTCTGAAAACCGACACTGGTGAAGAAAATTCATAATCAGCCAAGGCCTGGGCCTGGCTGGTTTGTAACCTACACAAGCTAGAGGACATGAATTCCCAACTCAAGGCTAATTTAGAGACAGCTACAAGCAGGATTTACAGCCAAGCTTTATCGATGTCAACAGAGATGAAGAAATATAACATCTGAAGTTACTCTGCATCATCCACATGGAACGATGAAGGTAAAAGACAGCACTGCAAGCTCAGAGCGCCTCTGGAAGGGGGGTTGAGAGACACAAGCTGCCGGGGAAAAAAGCAAAATCCCAAGAAGCAATGAGGAAAATTATCTTCCACAGTCATAGAGTATTTTTCTGATCTCTGCAAATCGGCTGAGAGGGTGCCAGCACAGGAATCTTATACAAACCTTGTCAACCACCCAGACGTACAGCTCCTGGATATCTGAGATGTGGATTTCGGCCTTTGCTGGGGCAGGGAAGGCCAGACACAAGTCGTGGATCATGACAGTCAATGTGCCCGGCAGCAAAGGATGCACCTGGAACATCAGAGGTGGATTTGGTCAGACAGCTGTAGGTGAAGGTTAGTGCCTATGAGATGGTCTTGAGCCACCCTTCCCCTCTGACCGCTCAGCATCAGCCTATCACCTCCTGGGACACCATCCCCCCCCAGGGGACCTTTAAGCCAGTATTTGGAGGTGGTAGGCCTCTCATTGTGAGTCTCATTTGCAGCCAGGGGATGGACTTGGAATATAAAATGTGCTGCGGGGCTGGGTCTCAGACAGCATTTATTGTAACTTTTTACATTCTACAAAGAGAAGAAAATGGAAGCTAACTCAACGGGGAGAGTCGGCAGCTTTGGGACACATGGCAACTTGGAGGCAAAGTGAGGCTTCAAACCCAGGTTTCCATATGTTCTGCCCACCTTTCCCTGCAGCCCCAGTAATAAAAGAGTCCCATGTGGGGTAACCATTAAGGGAAACTACAAGCCAGGGACTAGCAGAATATGAGACCGCTGTCTTGCTTTCCAAAAGGAGCTCTCCTGTAGACGTCCCAACCTGAACTCACGGAATCATAGAACTTGTGAGAAGATCTAGAGGCCACTTGAATGTAAGCCCTTTGAGTCTTGCATTTCTCTACAAGCCCAGCTTTTTTTTTTTTGAAGTAGAAACATTGTAAAATATTCTGAGTGACTGAACAAATCTGAGCTAGTGTTTTCCAGTTTTTTCACTACTGAAGCTCTCTGGTTTAATCTTTCTTCCTCTATCCCCTCCAGGGATCCCAACTTCAAAAGAAGCTCTCCCCTAACAAACTGCAACAAAATCACTCTAATTGCAGATGGCAGGCATTCACACATTTAACATTTGTCTACTTAAGATGGACTTCCAGCAACTTGTCATATTGCTTAGGCGTGTATCTCAACTGGTAGACTGTGAAGCTGGGCCAGCAGCGACAAGTCACAGAGCTAGACAGTGAGCCCAGAGGACTGCCCCATACCTTTAATTGGCCTTAACTTTGTTGCTTGCTGTTTGTGGTTTTATACTCATTTTGGGGCGGGGAGAGCTGTGTACAGAGAGGAGGTCAGTGTTTGCAAAGCTAAAATTTGCAACTGACTCACAAATGTCAAGAGTCTGGGAAACAGCAGTATAACTCCCACCTGTGAAGCTTATTTAACATGCACATTTTCTCTGTAAGGCACATTACAGCCTTCTTGCATTTAGGAAGCCTAGACAGCACTTCAGCACTAGGATTGGAGACCATTTTAAAAACAGTGAAATCACCAAGAAAAGGAACAAAAATGCAAAAAATTGGCACTGAACATACCGTGAAGAGGACACAATTCTACAGTATGAGAGCTGAAACAAAAACGTAGCAAGTCGCCTGGCTAGACCTCACCTGGAAGTGTGCGCATCGGGTGACACAAATTTTTCACCACTCTGTGCATGTCCACGAATGACCACGAAAGTGCCATGAATATTGAGTTGGGGATTATAAATAAATTGTAGTGAACAGGCAAATTTGCAAATACAGAATCTGCAAATAATGAGGATCGACTGTTTGTCTTCAATAGAAAACAAACCAGGGTCACTGTTCTGAGTAATTCTGGATAAAAAGCAAAGAATCCTGGTGCTTCAGTCTGTTTAGCTTTACAGAGATTAAAACCAGTTTTGTTAAGACTAGAAATTTTGGAACAAGTCTGCAAATCCTAAGTACCTTCATTTACCTGAGAAGTGCTGATTCTGGTCCAACCCCTCTAATGTACAGATGGGGAAACTGAGGTCCAGAGACACGGAGAACCTCTCCCAGGTTAAACAGCCTTGGAGGGACAGAGCTAGAGGAGAAAGGGGCTGAAACTAAGAAAGGCCAAAGCCCACAGTTAGCTGGGGGGAATGGGAATGGTTAGCAAGCTGGACCAGGTGGAAAACTCGGCAGGGTAACTGAGCTCAAGGGCACAGCAACCCAGATGAAGTGTGCCTGGATTATTCCACACCATGACTTAAAGGAGACTAATAAAGATCCCAGGATGGAAATCACGTGTAGACCCCAAAATGACGCCTATGTAATATGAGCTGTCGCCACGACAGCCTGGTATTAAACGTGGGCTGAGGAGTGGGGTCTGGGAGCCACCGGGTCTCCAATTCTGCTGAGGACCATTCACCCTGGCTTATTACATTTCCCAACGAAAACTCATTTAAAAATTAGAGAGAGAAATGAGAGCTTTCTCTGAGAATGTAATCCGAGGCTCCGGTTTGAAGCCCCTGCTGTCGGGAGCTGGCAAGCGAAGAATGTGAAGAAATTACATGCTGCACCTACTGCTGACTGGCCCACGCGGGAGAATGAAGAGAAGGTTTTTTTTTCCCCTCTCTCTTTGCTCCTCTCCTTCAAAAAGACCATTTTGCACGTTTTAAACAAAGACACAAAATGGCGATGGGGAGATCAATTCCTCATCGACTTGATTTCCTAGAGGATGGGCAGCAAACCATAGCCCAGGCAGCAGAAGCATGGGATGGTGTCAAGCTACCACCTGCGGGAAGCCTCACACTAAACACACCTGCAGACTTCAGCCTGGTTCACACCCGTTACGACGCTCTAAGGCGGGGCTCACGGGGGTCACTTTGGAGATGAGGAAGCTGAGCGTGGGCAAGTGAAGGGATCTGCCAGCTAGCCAGTGCCCGCTCCTAACTCCAGGCCTCCGTGCTTCCGTCACACCACCCCGCCTCTGAAAGCATCCGAGACCCACGTGCTTCTTTACTGACATCCAGGAAAATGTCTGTGACGGAAACTTGGTAGGGGACATCAGTGCTCAGAATGAATTCTAATTTCTGAGTGTTGAAGGTGCCACCTGAGAATGTCAATGAACAATGAGCCGAAGGGAAAGTCCTGTCATCTTCTCGGAGACCGTGAATGCATTATTGCTCATTAAGACACTGTAAATGGAGCCACAGGCGGCTCTGGCTGGAACCGGGACGTCGCTTGTGCTTGCCGGGCCTTGGGATTCTGCCTGAAGCAGGCTGCTCTCCCTGTTTCCTTGCACGTCAGACTTGTCTCTGTGTCTGTGGGAGAGGAAAGACCCTACAAATATTTCCAAACATCACTAGAGCCATCCGCTTCCACTTCCTGCAGCAAGTCCATAAACCTCGTGGGGTGGCACGGGCCCTGCGGTACAGAGTGTGGGAGCCCACGTCCCTGCTTAGGAGTCTCAGTGGTCTGTGTGTGTGGGGTGGGGTGACACTGAGCTCACAGGACAACCGCAGGCTTGAGTTCGAGTCCTGCCGCTGCCGCCTTCTCAACCACCTCACCTCTAGGAGGTGGATTCCCTTCTCCAACCATGCCTCCGTGGGCATAAAATGACACTATCACCAGCTACGTTTCGCAGGCCTGAGGAGACTGAGAGAAATACAACTGCAGCTCCAGAGAGCAGAGCCTGAGTCTGACCTTTTCACCGTGGAATCCCCAGCACCTGGCACACAACACGCACTCAATGTTTGTTGAATGTGTGCATGACTGAAAGGAGTGACGTGTTCAGCACACAGTAGGCTCTTTTCCCCTGCTCTTACAACCACAGGGGTTCCTCTCTGAGGACTTATTTTGAAATGTAAAGTATTGTTGAGAAGAAAGAAACCTCAAGTTTAAATCAGGTAAAAACTCCCATTGCAAAACAACACACACCAAAATAAAGGCCCCTTACAAAGAGTTTTGGGAGCTGTGTGAGCAGAATTAATCCCAGCCCTGAGCGGTCCTTCGTGCATTGTGTGGGTATAACACCCTTCACAACAGCTTTGTATGAGCCCCTGTTTCCTTCCAGAGCCACTCAGGAGCCCAAACACACCCATGAGCCATTCTTGCCTTCCGAATGTGTATCAATAGGAAAGAAAAAGAAAGAAACATTTTCTGTGAGCTAATTGAAGAACCGTTGTGGGCTTTCTTGTCTCTGTGATTAAGGGAAATGAGAATGCTGCTAATTAGCAGCTGGAAAATGCCAAAGCAATGTGTAAATGTCCTTCAGAAACAACCATCTGAAGAAGCTGCTAAGACCTGTCACGGGTTATCAACGCTCCATGAAAAATTCTTCCTGCAGCTTACATAAGAGGTAAAAGGATCCAAAACTTGATTTCCATGGAGAGTGCAATGGACCAGAAATGAAGGGGAAACCAGAGACCCCAGTGGTCAAGATGCCCCCACAGAGCCTTCTGGGGCAAGGGCCATCCTCACAGGACCTGCCAAATAGGATCCTGCTGGCTGACAAAGTACGGCTAGACTTGCCCAGTCCACAATCAGGAGGGGGTTGCTATAGCTCTACGTACCACTGTTTCCTTCAGTCTCCCATCTGTAAAATGGGGCCATCAAAACGTGTCTCAACTAGGAGAATCTTAGAATCTGTTGCTGACAGGGACTGCACAGATGTAACCTGTGTAGCATTTTAGGACTGAAGGGGGGTCCATAGGTCTCCTGGGGAAACTTTACTCTGAAGCTTGAGCCCTGCCTTGAGTATTGCAGACAAGTTTCCCAGCTTCTGCTTGAATGCTTCCAGTGACAGGGTGCTCACTGCTTGTTAAAGGAGACTCTTAATAAGAGCTCTCTCTCTGGCCAAAGGATCACCTTCTGGGCTTAATCAAGTATTAGGCACCAAGTAATATATGTGTCAAAGTATTCTCTGAGCCTCACTGGCACTGTACACATTTTCCCTAACTTGAAACTTCCCTCTTCCTGATAAAAGGGGAGGTATTTATAATCTCTAGAAGTAAAGCAAACCAAGGCATATTTCAAGCAGTAGAATTATTTATGATTTGAGCTTTTCCTTTAATATGAAGGCTTTGACAGTGAACGCTCACTTGCATGATAGGAGGAATGGCTGGGAATTAGTCTCTCTTTCCTAAAGGGAATAAAAATGCTTGGGGGAGAGCTCCCTCTGGTCTTAGGCTCCTAGCAACTCTCGAGCTTCCTCTAAAAACTGCACGTCAGTTCCCAGGTGCTAAGGCAATGTTTTCTCTTGCTCTGGTTTACAGTGATAACCGCAAGAGGTTCCACCAGCTGAGAGGCCGCCTCTGAGAAGGATGGGCCATCGGGACTTCACTGCCCTTCACGGCGGGACTGTGCCTGAGGGAAAGCGTCCTCGCCACATCACAGCTGAAGACCAAGGCTGAAAACTGGAGGCTCGTGAGCGGAGGGCAGAAAACAAACACCAACACACTGAAGAAACCATGACTGAATCGGAAACTAAAACTTTAAAAAGTGGGGTGTTTCACACACAAAAAGGAGTGTTTCACACAAAAATAGATTTCTGGTTTTTCGTGAAAAATTAAAAGCTCTTGCCCCACAAGACCCACATCCCTACACACCAAAAATCAGCTACAAGTTCCACTTCGAGCATGACGGCGTGAGGAGCTCAGTGGGACTGTTCCTCAGCTAAATTAGTAAAGATTATTTTTTAAAAACTCCACCCATTTAAATTTTCTGGAAAAAGAGCATACAGCAAATGAAGACACATTTATTCAAGAAAATCTACCAAAACACAGTGAGAACTACGGGAGTCCATGGTATTTGAAATAACCCATGCCCATCCACTCCAGATGGTTCAGCCAGGAATACAAGATCCCCCTCTCCCCCAGTTCCCACTTGGAGGACTATCTTCTCAGGAGGGGCAGAACATCAGATTTTCTCATCCTACCCTTAGCTACCTGTTACTGTGTTAAATTCTGGACAAGTGCAGCTGAGAGACAGAGGGGCTTTCTTCCTTGCCCAGCCCCCACTGGTGGGACAGAGGCTCTACCTTGGGCATGGAACCAATGGGCAAACTAGGACCTAATCACTCTTGTCCCCAGCTCATGGGATAGAGGTTTCCATGCCAAGAGAGGCAAGCTGAGGGACCTGGGTCTGCTGCCCTCTCCCCCCAGCCACCAAGCGCTCAGCTCCTAAAGCGTGGGTGTCACTCAGAGAGAAGTACCCACTGTCCAGCATCCCATCCCACCTCCACCACAGCCATGGCTCAGAGATTTTTGCCTGTGGGCAGAAGCTGGTCATCAAAATAATAGAGCAACCAGTTAGCAATTAGTCAGGGCAAGAGACAAAGGGAGCCCTGCCAAAACCAGTGTCAGCCCAGGGTGATGGTGGTTACATCCAAAGCTGCAACATCAGAGCCTCACACTAAGAGAGGGGGCGAAGAACTGTCCTCACTAAAATAATCCTGCCAGTCACTGAACCAGTGAACAAGGAGATAATAACGAGCCCTTCCAAGAGGATGGGGGTGGAGTAGGACCAATGCCCAGAGTTACTATAATATATCTAAAATGTCCAGTTCCTAACAAAAAATTGCAAGTTATACAAAGAAAAAGGAAAGTTTGACCCATATACCAGGAAAAAAAAAAAGTGGGCAACAGAAATTAAAATGCTAAATTAGATATATCTATATATCATTTTACAAATAAAAAAAATGCTAAATTAGAAAATATTCACTTAATGTAAAAGAAAGCAGTAAAAGAGGAATGGAGGAACAAAAAAGACATGAGATATATAGAAAACAAAAAGTAAAATGGCAGATATAAGTCCAACTATACCAATAATATTAATGTGAACGGATTAAACAATCCAAACAAAAGTCAGAGATCATTAAACTGGACAAAAAAGATCCAATTATATGCTGTCTACAGTAGACACACTTTCAATTCAAGGATACAAACAGATTGAAAGTAAAAAAATGAATAAAGACCTATTATGCAAACAGCGACCACAAGAAAGTCGGAGTGGCTCTACTGATATCAGACAAAATGACTTGAAAATGTTCTTAGAGATAAAAAGGAAAATTTTATAAAGATAGAAAGATCAATCCCTCAGAAAGATAAAATAATTATAAACATATATGCACCTAACACAATAGAGCACCAAAATACATGAAGCAAAAAATGACAAAAATGAATGGAGAAAGAGAAAATTCAACAAGAGTAGTCTGAGGCTTGTCTGTACTTCCAATAACAGATGAAACAACGAGTCAGAAGATCAACAAGGAATCAGAGACATGAACAACACTGTAAATCAACTACAGTGAACAGACATCCATAGAAAACTCACCCAACAACAGTAGACTATATATTCTACTCAGGTGCCCATGGAATTTTCTCCAGGATAACCCATATGGTAAGTCATAACACAAACCTCAATAAACTTAAAAGGACAGAAATATTACAAAATATGTTCTCCAACCCCAATGGAATGAAAATATAAATCAATAACAGAAAGAAATATGGAAAATTGATAAATACGTGGAAAATTAAGAATACAAACCTAAGTAGCCAATGAGTCAAAGAAGAAATCAAAAGAAAAATTAGAAAATAGTTTGAAATGGATGAAAATGAAGACACAGAATACAAAAACTTTTGGGATGCAGCTAAAGCAGTGCTTAGAGGGAAATTTATAGCTGTAAATGCCTATGTTATGAAAAACGAAGAGGAAATGAAACAAAACAAGCAGAAGAAAGGAAACAAAAAGAATTAGCATGGAAATTAATGAGATAAGAATAGAAAAACAATAGGGAAAAAATCAACAAAACCACAAGCTGGCTCTCTGAAATGCTTAACAAAATTGACAAACTTTTAGCTAGCTTGACCAATTAAAAAAGGAAGATTCAGATTATGAGAATCAGAAATGAAAGAGGGATTATTACCACTGACTTTACAAAAATAAGGATGATAAAAGAATACTATTACTAATTGTATGCCAATAAATTAGACGACTTAGATGAAATAGATAAATTCCTAGAAAGATACAAACTAACAAAACTGGCTCAAGAAGAAAGAGACACTCTAAATAGATGTAAAACAAGTAAAGAGATTCAATCAGTAATCAAAAACTAACCATACAGAAAAGCCCGCTGGTGAATTCTACCAAATATTTAAATAATTAATATACCAACGTTTTATAAACTCTTCCAAAAATTAGAAGAGGAGGGAACATTTCCCAACTTATTCTATGAGGCCAATATTATCCTGACGTCAAAAACCAGATAAAGATATGACAAGAACAGAAAAACACAGATCAATATCTCTTATGAATATAGACTCAAAAATCCTCAACAAAATGTTAGCAAACCAAATCCAGCAACATATAAAAAGAATTATACACCACGACCAAGTGAGATTTCAAAGTTGGTTTAATATCTGAAAATCAATTAATCTAATACACACTATTAAGAGAATAACAAAGAAAAACCACATGGCCATCTCAATAGATGCAGAAAAAGCATTCAACAAACCAACACACTTTCATTGATAAAACACTCAACCAACTAGGAGTAGAAGGAAACTCAACCTTATAAAAGGACATTTACAAAAAACTTACAGCTAACTTCATACTTAACAGTGAAATACTAGATGCTTTCCACTTAAGATCAGGAAAAAGACAAGGCTGTCTACTCTTGCCACTTCCATTCAACATTGTACTAGAGGTCCTACCCAGGACAATTAGGCAAGAAAAAGAAATAAAAGACATCAGATTGGAAAGGAAGAAGTAAACGGTCTCTATTCGCAGATGGCACGATCTTATATAGGAAATCCTAAGGAATCCACTAAGAACTATTAGAACTAACAAACAAGTTCAGCAAGGTTATAAGATACAATATCAATATACCAGAAAAGTAGATTGTATATCTACACTTTTAAGGAACACTCTGAAAAATGAAATTAAGAAAACAGTTCTATATATAGTAGCATCGAAGAGAATAAAATATTTAGCGATAAATTTAACAACTGAAGTGGGAAACGTATCCTATGAAAATTACAAAGAAAAGTCTTTTCAATGAATAGTGCTGGGATAACTGGATAGTCACATGAAAATAAAAATGAAACTGGACCCTCCCTGATGCCATAAGCAAAAGCTAACTCAAAATCAAAGACCTAAATGTTGAGGCTACAACTGTAAAACTCTTAGAAGAAAACAAAGGGATACATGTGCATGATCTTGGATTTGTCAAGGATTCTTAGATCGACGTCAAAAGCATGCGCAACAAAGGAAAAAACAGATAAACTGGACATCAACAAAATTAAGAACTTCTAGGCTTCAAAGGACACTATCAAGAAAGGTAAAAGGCAACCTGCATTGCACCAAAAGTGTGAGCAACAAGACAGAAAAATAGTTAAATTAGACTTTATCAAAATATAAAACTTTTGTGCCTCAAAGGACATTATCAAGAAAGTAAAAAGACAACCAATCGAATGGGAGAAAATACTTGAAAACCATATATCTGACAAGGGTTTAATATACAGAATGTACAAAGAACTCCTACAAGTCAACAACAAAAAGATAAACAATCCATTAAAAAACAGGCAGTGGATCTGAACAAACATTTCTCCAAAGAAGATCTATAGATGGCCAATATGCACATAAAAAGATGCTCAACATCATTAGTCATCAGGGAAAGGCAAAATTAAAACAACACTTACCCACTAGGATAGTTAGAATCAAAAAGTCAGATGTTAAGTTTTGGTGAGAATGTGGAGAAACTGGAACCCTCATACACTACTGGTGGGAATGTAAAATGGTACTCTCACAGCTTGACAATATTCTAAAAAGTTAAACATTAAGTCACTGGCAATTCCACTCCTAGCTATATACCAAAGATACATAAAAACATATGTCTATGCAAAAATTTGTACACAAATATTTATAGTAGCATTATTCATAATAGCCAAAAGGTGGAAACAATCCAAATGTCCATTAATGGATGAATGGATAAACAAAGTATGGTCTAGCCAAACAAGAGAATATTTTCAGCCATAAAAAAGAAGGAAGGACTGATACATGCTTCAACATAGATGACATCACGCTAAGTGAAAGAAACCAGTCACAAAAGACCACAGATTATATGATTTCATTGATATGAAATGTCCAAAAACAGGCAAATCAATGAAGACAGAGTAGATCAGTGGTTGCTTAGGATTGGGGGGCACTGGATATGGGGTTTCTGAGATGATAAAAATGTTCTAAAACTGACAGTGGTGTTGGTTGAATATATCTGTGACTATACTAAAAAAACATTGAATTATAGGTTAAATGGGTGCCTTTTCTGGGATGTAAATTATATCTCAATAAAGCGGTCATAAAGAATGACAAAAATAAAAATCAGCTAGAGGTGCATCGTGGCTGCTGCTTAGACACGACCATGCTCTCCAGTTTGCCACAGGCCCTACCACGCCCTGTCGCTCGCCGACAGTGAAGTTAAGACCTCAGGTGCCATTTAAAGCATGCCTCTTCCAGCTATGTTCTTTACACTCTGCCTTTCAGTCACTCACTCACATCTGATTCAACCCCGAGGCATTTGATCTTGTGACCCCTGTGTTGAGGCAGTCAGGGGATACAAAAAGTCAGAGAGACGGAAGTGCCGGGAGTTCTGGCTGAAAAAACCCTGCAGAAATTGATTTCTGACTATGCCTCAAATTCACTGCACAACCATGGGCAAAGTATCCCAGCTTCATGCTGTGTAGGAGGTCACTACACAGGCTTCTTCAACTTTAGCCTGCACTGGAAGGAGGAAGTTTGTTGAATGACGTCAGTAACCTGCACAGACAAGGCAATGATAAAAGCAGACACGGCGTCAGGTTCTCTCCTCCCCTCACTTGCTGGATCCCTAACATGCCAAGCACTGAAGGAACCCAGGAAGATGGCTCACTGGGTGCTGGTATGCCTACAGCTTTCCTTGAGCACTCGGTAACCTCCCCTGAACCACAGGAGAGCAGGTCTTAGGCTCAGAGCACTCAGAAAGCAACAGCATGGCTGAAATTAAATAACACTGCTTTGGCTGTCACTGTCGTGTTTTTTATTTTGCTGCTTTTATTTATGACTTATGAGTGGGATTACACATAGAGGAGTGAGAGCTTCCTTCGAAAGTAAGTTCACTTTTCATGATCACATAATAACCCATCCTGCAGATGTGCAGACATTTAGGATATTGTTTTTTAAAATTCTTACTTTTTTTTTTTTCCTCCTCTGTGCTCTAAACTACAGGGCTATTTTTAAAAAACAGAAAACATTTCAACAAGCCAAATGCTCTACAAGAAGAAAATGGCTAAGTACAAATGACTGCAGTCATTAAAAATAATCAGCCTACTTACACAGCAACTTGGAGAAGAAAAAAAACAAAAACTAGGATAAAATAATTGAAAAAAGCAGGATGCTAAATTCTTTCCTAACACAAGCACGGTTGAAGTCATTACTTGAAAGGAGAGGGTCAAGAAAGGAACATGGAAAAATAGAAAACGCTGCTGCATGTTTTAAAAATAATTTCCTTTATGGTTGCTATAATGCTCTTTATGCAATAATATTTTAATCTCAATGAAAAGATGGATTGAAAGGAAACCATTAGGTAACTAGTAGTGTGGGTAGTTTGCAGATGGTGAATGACTAAAGTTTCAGAAACAATGAGCCAGACAATCTAAAGACCTTGCTAATTATAGCTTATGGCATTAAGCACCAGCTTTTAAAATAATTAATCCATTAACCACATGACGGCGCGGATGAGGAACGGAAGCCAACGTGGTGCTGCTCGCCTACACTCACCGTGGCGACGCCTCTGGCCTCCTGGTAGGCCACCCTGGCAATGCCCGCGATGCTGGTGTTGAGAAAGAAGTAGCCGGAGCCTTCCCTGATGTGCAGTTCTGCCTGTGACAGGGGAGATGCAGGGAGAGGGTCAGGCCTGGATGTCGACGAGTGAGGGGCTTGCCCCGGGGGTCACGTGCATCAACTCCCCAGGCAGCGCAGTGGCCGGGAAGGTGCTCTACCTGGACGCCAGGGTGATTGTAGATGGTCACTTCCTCTGGACTCACTCGCACGTCTTCCACCAGAATCAGCTCGATGGAGGCCGACACAGGCACAAGAGGTTCAGACTGGAGAGGCAAGATCAAGGTCATCAGATGCAATCAAGAGACCAAGGTCTCTCCCTCGGTGGGAATGGGAAGGGTTGCCCAAGCATGGCTCATGTCACTCCAGGCCACTCACTGTTCCCAGGGCACAAACCCCAATAAAACCATCACGGGAAGCGGATGTGGCTCAAGCAGTTGGGTGCCTGCCTACCACATGGAGGCCTTGGGTTCGGTTCCCAGTGCCTCCTAAAGAAGATGCTCAAGACAGCGAGCTGATGCAACGGGCTGGCACAGGGAGCTGACGCAACAAGATGATGCAACAAAGAGACACAACAAGGAAAACATACAATGAGAGACACAACAAGCAGGGAGCGGAGGTGGCTCAAGCCATTGGGCACCTCCCTCCCACATGGG
>JAQZBX010027298.1:0-28450 GCA_029593785.1 Cabassous unicinctus
TCACCCAATGTCTTCTTAATATCCTTTATTTCTTTAGTCATATTTTCTTTAAATTCTTTGAATTGATTTAGGAGAGTTGTGTGATTATCACTGATTAATTGTCTTAAATCCTGTATCTCTTCGGGATATCTGGTTTGTTCCTTTGGCTGGGCCATCTCTTCCTGTTTCCTTGTATGGCTTATAATTTTTTGCTGATTTCTAGGCATCTGAATATGTTGGTGAATTTACACTGTTGGCCAATTTCTCTCTCTTGCCTATTGTTTTTTTTTTTTTTTTTCACAGCTCTTCTTTGATATTTGGTTCAACTTATTCTAAGTCTTTAAAATTGCCCAGCTTATGTTATCAGAATTGAGCCAGGGACTCACTAATGGCCTGCAGGTGTTCTCCCAGGGGTTAGGATACGGAGACATCCCATAAGTTTTTGTTCATACAATTTCCAGACCAGCCAGCAGATGGCACTTGTCAGCACACCTTTCCACGGAGGTGTTTCAGTCTCGGCTTTCCTGTGTTTCTGTGTTGAATGGCTCTACTGGCCAAATTCACTGAAGAAAAGCCCCCAACTCACCCTCCCTGAGAAAGAGTCTCTTCCCCTCTCAGTCAGCTGCAGTGAGACAGGGGTTTTATCCCAGCTTAATATCTTGGGGGTGGGGGAGGGGAGCCTTTCCTGGCTGCCATGGGGGCTTGGTGACTCTTGTTTGTTGTTTTGGGTTCTTCATCTCTCTGTCCCTCACCCTCCTGGGAGTTGTGTTGCACTGTCAAGGTCTGCTGACCCTTAAAGCAGGTCATTTGGACAGCTTTTAGCTTTTTCTCCATTGTTTTTTGAGAATTTTGCCCTGCCTGCTAGTCCAATGCCATCTTTCCACAATCTGTTTAATGTATTTTTCAGATTGATCCATGATGACATATTTCACTGATGAATAGTATTCTCTCATCTACAAATGCCGTAATTCCATAATTTGTGTATTTATCTCCCTTAATAGATAGTTGGGTTGTTTGCAGTTTTTTGCCATTACAGTAAATAAATGTTCTTGCTGTGTCTCCTTATGAACATGTACAAGGGCATCTCTAAGGTCCATATTTTGGAGTTGAATTGTTGGATCATGGTATTAGTGTGTTATTTTTCCTGTTGTCACTGATACTAACATACTTTCTCCCTGATTCTTGGGTATATTGTTGGTGAAGTATTTTATTTGAGTTATTTGCATGGTGTGCACAAAGGGACAGCTTGTACTTGTACTTGTCCTTTCCACCCCGGTTAGCTGTCTAGTCTTTCCTGACAATAGCTTTAATATGGTGTGACTCTTTCATTGCCAAAATTGATGTTTGTCATACACTATCAGTGTATTAACATTCCTTGAGCATTTGCTATGTGTAAAGTATTATATGGGGTACCATGATGAGTTGGAAGACAAAAGCTCTGCCTCTGATATTAACAATTGGATATTTCTAGATAGGTATGATAGATGAAAATAAAAAAGTTTTACTAAAAGGAACACCAAAAATGCATTAATAAGGATATTATAAATTTCTACACCAAGGTATCAGAAGTATTATAGCCCTGCTCTGTTATGATACATTTTCTTGTAACCCTAGACAAATCACTTAACCCCTCTGAAAATATTTTCTTTTTGTTTTAAGAGGTTAACAATATTTGCCCTATAAGTTTATTGTGAGGACAAAATGAGACAATGACCATGAAAGCATTCAGAAGATTATCATGATGAATATAAAGTGTTATTTAACATTCTTAGGCCCATGCATTTATGACTCTCTGATACTATATTTAAGGTATTTATTGTATTAGATAATTTGCTGTGCAGTAGAATATAGCTGCTTTTCTCAAGAAACTTACTTTGCAGGAGATCATTAGAACAGGGTCATGTGTGTCACTCTAATCCTCGGATTTGTTGCTAGTCCCAGCAGGTAATTGAAGTGTACAGATACCTGAGATATTATAGAAACTATAGCTATTGGTAGAGTAACAGATTTGATTCTATAGCAATGAATGACTTTGTCACTGTACAAGTCATTCTTTTTACCTCCTGTAGTGTCCACAACTAAATTAAGAACATATCATTTTCTCTTTGGAAATGTAGGGAGAAGAACACAGGTATAATTTTAAGAAGAAATAATTTTTTGTTATCTGGAAAACTTTTGCAGTATAACTGATATTTGCTTTTAAGAAGGAGTAGGCTTATAACCAATAGTCCTGGGAGTTGGTTATACATTTTAGTGGTGGTGGTCAGTGGTGATGTAATATTGGTGGGGGTAATGATATTGGTGGGGGACATTTTAGAATGATGTGCCTTTAAGAAAATTCTGCCCACCAATACAAAAGTTATTGCTTCTGTGTCACCTATCTAAGAGATTCATCTGCACATCCAGCCACTGAAGCTTTAGGAGACTCCTGTATTCTGCTCAGGTTTAGTAATATTTGACCTTTAGAATTCTAGTGAATGGGTAGAGTCATCCAGGGCCTACGCATACCATGTGGTCAATCACATTGTTTTCTGTGTAGATAATCAGTTACCAAAATTTTTCAGAATGTGGAGTCATGAGCCTCCATCTAATCATAAAGCATTACAGGCATACCTTGTTTTATTGCACTTCGTTTTATTGCGCTTAGCAGATGAATGCATTTTTTACAAATTGAAGGCTTGTGGCAACGCTGTGTTGAGGAAGCCTATTGGCACCATTTTCCCAACAGTATGTGCTCATTTCATGTCTCTGTGTCACATTTTAATTAAGGTATATACATTTTTTCAGACATAATGATATTGCAGACTTAATAGATTACAGTATAGTGTAAACATAACTTTTATATGCACTGGGAAACCAAAAACTTCGTGAGACTTGCTTTATTGCAATATTCACTTTATCACGGTGATCTGGAGCTAAATCGTAGTATCTCCAAGGTATGCCTGTATCTCTTTCACCCAGTAGGAACTTCTATCAGACTTGCTTGGATATCTCCCAGATAACGACTGCCACTTGTCTCTCATTCTTGCCCACTTGAGGTTAGGGTTGATGCCCTTCTTTTGGCATTCATTTCCTGGACTAATGGGCTACAATTTACCCCAGGTTTCCCAGGTTCCACTTGCGAGTTCTATAATAATATTACAGATCCTGTGTAATCCTAGACCTCAGCCAGCAGTACAGACTGTTCAGCCTCTCTCGGATTCAAGCTCAAACTGGAGTGCTAGGAGCTGTGTATGTTTCTCTTACATTACCTTTCCTTCATTGAAGCCTTCTCTGCAAACTTTTCAAGAATCTTTCCTTTCCTTCTTGTAAAGTTGCAATGCTTTTTGATATTTCTTTAGAAATAGCCACAGGATCAGTATCACACGTGCACACACACAACCTGAAAGGAAGCGTCAGGTGGTCTGCATGCCTGCAGTAACCATCAGCCCACCCAGCCTCCTACCTGGCATTATGTAGTGCTTACTTTGTGCCTAGCATGAGCTCAGGAGGATCAGAAGAAATGTTTAGTTTTGGTCCTTGAACAATGGAAGCTTAAAGTCTACTTCGGGGACATGAAACTAATGTTTATATGAAATTTAGCAAAGAGAAAACATTTATCCAACCAAATATGTGGGGTTCATTATTTTCTACTAACAAACGGAGTTTTTTTGCTTATTATCTGGAAGTTTTAGGCCACAGACATGAGCAGTTAGATCGCATGGACTAGGCTGTTAGAAGTAATCCATTATTTGAATTATCAGATCTCTGTCTTAATCCAGAAATGAAAGCTGAAGTCATTCTAAGGCAAAGTAAAAAATTAGGCTCTTCTTTAAAGAAAAAGGATGATAAGGGAATATTTACTGAAGTTTGTAAAATCATAAAGGAGAGAGGATACATGAAACCAAAATAACATATACATATTAGATTTATAATTTCTGTATTCATTCTAAAATATAGTGCTATCTCATTCTAGTCAGAAATATAATTTAGTAAATTCCCACATTCTTAGCTTGCTATGTCTTAATTGATTAAAAATACTGCTTAGAATACTGTGTTTGAAAGCAGTTTAGATCTATCTTAAGCAGTTTTTGTGTTGTTTTTTTTAACAAAGTGCAAGTATATATTTTATATATTTGCTTTTGCTTAGGAAAAAAACTTACTTAAAAAAATACAACTGGGTGTAGTACCATGTGGTGTAAACAACTGAACTATTTTACTTTTTACTTTCCTATGAATGAGCCAGTATATATTTATTACTGGAGTTCCAACTATAAAATTCAGGTAAGGAGTTTAAATATACCCTAGAGCATTATTTAAAAATAAATTTGTTTCTTTAAAATAGAATACCAGCCTTGGTCTGCGACATTTGGGAGAGAAATTAAAATATTAAACTTTTATTGCCCAGTAAACTGAAAATAAAGGTTAAATAAATACAAAGCAGAAAAAAATATATATACAAAATCACAACCTCTAAAAGAACAAATAGTCTACTGTTCTCTCCTGTGGGAGCTTTATCGGCAGTAGTAAGTAATTCCACCTCTAGGGCAGTGCTTATACTAAAAAATGTAAACAAATATGTACTTTGTTTAGATAAAGAAATATGCAGCATGGTTTGTATTTCTTTATAGATATCAAACAGCTAAATGGATTGTTTCAAAGCACCAGTAGGGGCCAGCAAAGAGCGCTTAGAGTTTTTCAGAACAGAATTGGCATTGAGAGATGTTTATTTGATGTGTTAAATCCTTTTTAGACTTCTTTACTCACCACAACACTCTCTTAAGTGGATGAATTGCAGAGACAGTGGAATAAAATATCCTATGTGTTCAAACTGTATGGGAGTATAGTTTTTCTGTATAATCTGCATATATTTTTAATGGAATGTTTGCTTAGCCTATTTCTTGGCAGAGTTTTAATAGTCAAAATATAAATGGCATCATTTAAAGACTCTACTACTTGGCTGAAAAAGACCTTAAAATTACAGGAGAAAATGCTTGGTGACAGCTTCTCTTAAACTTTTTTTCCTCAGACCTATGCTCAATTTTTGCTCAAGTATTACTATGCTAATTTTGTAGTTCTATCCTTAAACTTTCAGTTTTTATAACTAATATGTTGGAAGCTAAAATATTTGTCTATCTGATTTAATACTAAAGCTTTAATTCACCCCCAAAGTTTTAGTATTTCTAAATTTAAACAACTGTTTGTACTTACTCTTTTAAAAAAATTAACAGTTCATGTTCCTTTCTATGTTAACCAACTTGACTGGATTCCTAGTATGGCTACTATTTGGAAATTCAATCCTTGATTTGATACTCAATTACATGGGGTTTCATTCCTACCAACTTCCTGTAATTCTATAGCTATGGGTAAAAATATTAGTGGTCGAATGCTGCTTGGAGAAAGTATAGGCACAGTGACTCAAATAGTTAAATGTTCATTTAGTAGAGTTGGAGTGAAAAAATACTGTTTCAACTTGAAATGCTAGAAGATTGTTGTTCTTGTGTTACTCATTCATGCAAATTGGAGAAGGTATAATTGAAACAAGGTTGGCAGTGTTTGAGTCAGTATGCTGCAGCTGAGCTCAGCTTAAAGGTCGCTGGAAATCAAGTGCTTTGTAAGTGAAGGCATTTTTGACTACAAGCAATTCAGGACATTTTGGAAACATCAGTCTCAGGAATGGGCCGTCCTTTTCTTCCTATGATATCTGGTATCTAATGTTTTACTTAGGATAAAGACGACTACTTAAGAGCAAATGATTTTTTCTTTCGATGCAGTGCAGCTGCTTCTAGCCTGTCTACGGACAGAGATCTTTGTTATGACTTTCAGCCCCTAACATGTTTGGAAATGAGAACAAATGGCACAAAGCTTACGATTGCACTTTGCAGCCAGAAGAAGTAATACTTATCCTTTGTCAGAAACCTCCGGAGAGGATTTGGATAGCAATGTTCACATGTGCTTCAAAAGACCAATACGGATTTCAACATCTAAAGTTGTTCAAATGAAGCTGACTCCCAGACAGACTGCTCTAGTTCCGTTAATAAAAGAAAACGTTAAATCTCAGGAAAGATCATCTGTTCCTTCATCTGAAAATGTTAATAAAAAGAGCAGCTGTCTACAGATTTCTCTACAGCCAAGGTACAGTGGATGTCTTCAGTCTAGCAATGTCTTTACTAATGGGGATGATGCTTCATTTACTTGTGTCTTGCAGGAAGGCATTTGCAGCAATACTGTGGTTGATAATGAACTGAATGCTGTGAATGATGATAATCTTTTAAGCAGTTCTGCCCTGTGTGGTGGTAGCCTCAGTAATTTTTCAACCATTGATAATGGATCTTATAGCAGCAATGCAAGTGATTATGGGTCATGTACAAGTAACACAAGTGGAGGTTCATACACCAGCAGTGTCATCAGCGACAGCAGTGGTTGTACTTTTCCATCAAGTGATGATACTTTTCTCTGTGGAAATGTGTCTTCTGATGGCACCTCCAATAGAAGTGTGCCAGACAGGAATGCTACTCCATGTGAAATATTTTCAAGAAGTACAAGTACTGTTCCCTTCGTCCAGGATGACTTGGAGCATGGAATAGAGATTATGAAATTGCCAGGGAGCAGGAACTCAAAAAATCCACTAAAACGTTGTTCATCCTTAGTCATTTTTCCTAGGAGTCCTTCAAATACCCCACCAATGTCTCCAACAATTACAGATACACTTCCAAGCAAAGGATCCTACCAAACTTCACACCAGTTTATGATTTCTCCTGGTGAAATTGTACACAACGAAGATGGCACTAATGCTAAGGGATTTCTTTCAACAGCTGTCAATGGACTTCGGTTATCTAAATCAGTTTGTACTCCTGGAGAAGTAAGAGACATAAGGCCACTTCACATGAAGGGGTCACTACAAAAGAAAATAGTTATTTCAAATAATAGTCCAGATCAGACTGTCTGTGAAAAGTCATCTGAAGGGTATTCTTGTGTTTCAGTCCATTTCACCCAACAGAAAGCAACTACATTAGACTGTGAAACAGCAAATGGGGATTGTAAACCAGAAATGTCAAAAATTAAGCTTAATTCTGATTCAGAGTATATTAAGCTCATACATAGGACATCTGCATGTTTACCATCTTCCCAAAATGTAGACTATCAAATCAATATTAGTGGACAGTTGGAAAGGCCAAATTCAAAGATAAATAAAAACCATGCTGTTTTACAAAGAAGTATTTCATTGGGAGGAACTTATCCAAATATTTCCTGTTTATCCAGCCTTAAGCACAATTGTTCTAAGGGGGGACCATCTCAGTTACTCATAAAGTTTGCATCTGGAAATGAAGGTGAAGCTACTAATTTATCAAGAGAGAGTAACAGAGATATCACAAGTGAACTATCTAATTCTTTGAAGCATTCGCATAAGGTAAGCTTCCTTTGGTCTTGGTAAATGTTAATTTATACTAGAATAGCTTAATGAAATATATGGTCAAAATTATTACTACTTAGTAGCTTTATGTATTTTCCTGGTGCTTAGCTACCAAGTATTTTATAGTCATGAACTTTATATTTGTAAATCTGAAGACCTAACCGTTTTCCACTCAGTTTGTTATTTTACCAATGTAAAAATATATATTAAAAAACTTTCCTAAGTGATATTAAATATTTCAATAGCCTGAAAACAAGCTTTAAATAATAATTTATTTCATAACATCTAAGCTTGATATATTTTCCTTCAAGTGGCATACCATTCTACTATCTAACTCTGTATTTTATTCCTACTTTAGAAAATGATCATTTAGTTTTCTTCCCTCCTTAATGATGTGAAATAAAGTAAAATATAAAATGCTTATTTAGTACATTAAACAATGAAATGTCCATATAAAATGTGAAGATCTTGTTATAAATGAATATAAAGGAAATATTTATTTAAAATACATGTTTTTATTAGATTATTGGTAAAAACTATTATACTACATATTTAAAACAGAGGAAAAATAAATGGCATTTGCATTTGTATATACCCTTAACCACAGGAATTTTGTTTCCACCCTATTTTTCTTTAGCCACCAGTTAGACTGCTTTCTAAAATGTAACTCAATCTTTCAACAACATTGAATTCTAAATTTTATATTTTTGAATTTGGTTTCAGTTGGCAGGCATTTTCCATAATGCTTTGGTAACTTTAATAATTTTGTTGTTTTGACAATTTTGCTTTATTATATTAGTAATTTAACTCTAATGACTCTTAACCAAAACAGTTCTTTATAAAATTTTGCCTTTCCAAAATATTTGAAGTGTTTTGAACATAAATAGGTTTTTAAAATTCCTGTATTTGGAAAGTCTTGCCAAAGTCCAGGAAATTATAAAAACGATCTATCTAAACCCTAAATGACAGTACATAATAGTTTGTTAAAAAATAAATAAATTTATCTGTTCAATATCTGTATTAAAGGTTAAAAAACAATCCTTTAGGTAAATAAAGTAGTAAGTAATTGCTAGTTTTTTCTGTTTTGAATCTAGTAAATATAATCATTGTTATCCAATGCCTGAACTACTTTAATGAGGATGAAAAAAATCATTTCAAATTCTGATCTATGCTATAGAATTATTAATATTCCATTTAGAAAATGTTTTAAAAATTAGCTTTTAGGAAATGATAAGCCATTCAACTGTTTCCCCTTTTTAAAAAAAGCAATAAAGTGATATTATAAAGAAACATATTAATAGTTTGCTAATTGAATTACATGTTACTTGTAAATTTATTTTACATGTAATGAAATAATCTGAGAGGAAAAGTTAATAGAAATATTCTTAAAATAGTTGGTTTTGTGATAATACAGTTTGTTGTTGACACTTGAAAAAAGGGTATTTTTAATGAAGTATGAATTAAATGCTTTTTGCATAGGTAAAAATGTAAAGTTTTATTGGTTTTATTTAAACTTAGGTAAGCCAACTTAAATGCTTTTTATGATAACCACATGCCTAGCTTTGTGCAAATTCTATTTTTCAGTAGAGTATTGGATTATAAAATAGTTTAGATGTATTCAATTTGCTGAAGAACTTTAAATTATCCCTCCATTTAATGATTGAACAGTTTCTCTTTATAAATGTTTTGTAAGCAATATTGGTGACAGATGCAATTTTTACTGTATCTATTAAAGTGGTAAATCATGGGCTTGTTTTAAGAAGAAAATAGTAATGTTGCTTTTTCAAAACATAGCAGTGGCAACAACAATGGGGTTTTAGAAATAATCCTGTGTTTATCAATAATTATATATTAATCTAATTATAGTGGTATATTGTAACTCATTTATAAATAAACAGCTCCCAAAATATTTCCCATGACTCCAGTTAGTCTGGGTTAGTATTCTGATATGCTGAGTCTGGATTCACATTTAACAAGTTGATATTAGAGTAGCATTTAGTAATGTCAGCTATCTGTACTGAGCAGCCATGAAATTAAATCACTGCTTTGGTCAGAGACCCTGGTTTCTAATGTACTGAGAGGTCTATAGATTCTTTTCTTATGTGTTTAGCTACCAGTCTTTAGTAGCATAGTATTGAGTTACTAGCTCTTTATAATCTATAGCTCGTTAATGGCTACTTTTAAAAATTTGGTGAGAACTTTTACCTGTAGATGGAACACAGACTCTGTTCTGTTTACCACAGAGAATGAAGATGAGGCTTTCTAGTCTGCATGATATTGTTTACTTCAGGCATACCAAAGAATATAGCAATAACTGGCATATGGCTATTACATATACCTTTTGATTACAATATTACTTTTGTAAAGACTTTGTAATGACTTTTGATTTGAAAATAGATGTGATATTTTAACATGGTGTGTAATATTTTGTCAGCTCATTCAAGAGATTAGGTTAAGGAGCTAAGGTATTTCTTATCCAGTTATAGAAATTACTATTCCGATTTCTGAACTCCGTATAATAAACTACTATTATTTTTTTTTTCCCTGTTTTGTGAATCTCCTGTGTTAGGATGCTCAGTGATTTCATTATCTTGTTATTTAAAATATCTTAAATTTGCCCAAATTTGTACATGTCTTCCATTCCCCATTTATATACATGTTTTTATTAGAAACTGTTTTTCTTTTTGTTACAAAAGTTTTTATTCATTATCTGTTACTTTATCCTAGGTAGGTAAATTGCATAAGCTTATTGTAGTAGAACTTTTAAAAAAAATGTATGTCTCAATTACTTCAAAAACTTGTAACACTAATCTCAAGATTATACATATTAATTACTTTATTTAGTTGTTCCTCCTAAAATAAATGTTTTAACTTTATACTTATTTATCTTAGTATTCCATTGTTTTCCCAATTATGTTTTATTATCTTAGATTATCAGAATATTTAGAGAGGTTTGGTTAAATTTATTTTGAATAGCACTTAATCTTTCCTATTAAAAAAATGTAATTATAAATACTGACTCCACAACTGGGATGCAAAAATATTAATGACCAGTTTTAGAAATTTGGTGAGATATGTATATGTGTGTCTTAGAACTAAGGATTTAAAAACACTTTTCAGAGAGGTTCTGGGAGCATTCAGCAAACAATTCATGCTTACTTCAACAATAATTTCAATTTCTTTATAGATGTGTCTTATTTAATTCATTCAACCAACACACATTTGAGTGTCTACTATTTGATAGGTACTCTTGCAAGTATCAGGAACAAAAGAAAAATAAAATACAGTGTCTACTTAGGGGAGCTCCCACTCTAGTGATAGAGACATCCTGGTACACACAAAAAAATTTCAATATGATGTGTGATGTACTAAAATAGAGGTGTGTATGGGAAAATGAGAAAAAGATGTCATGATATTTGTCTGGAGGAGAGAATCTGGTTCCTAGAGAAAGCCTTTGTAGTAGGAATGGCATTTAATCTGAGTCTTGATAGTGAGATGGAATTCATGAGGCAGAGAAAAAGAGGAAAATATTCTAGATCAGGGTTTCTCAACCTTGTCACTATTGACATTTTGGGCCAGATAATTCTTTGTCCTGGGGGCTGTCCTGTGCGTTGTAGGATGTTTAGCTGCATTCCTGGCCTCTGCTCACTACATGCCAATAGTACTCCCTCCCCTTAGTTGTACCAACCAAAAACTGTCTCCAGATATTGCCAAATATTGCCTGGGGGCAAAAGTGCCCCCAATTGAGAATTACTGTTCTAGGCAGAAGCAGCAGTTTGTACAAGGTGAGAGTAAAAGAATCTCACACTATCAGTAGTTTATTGCGATTCAAGAAAAGGGTAGCCTGGGGATGTGGGAGGAGATGGTGTACTAGATGTGGGTTGGAGACCCATTCTGCCCAGCACCTCAAGCTGAAGAGAAAGTAGCATATTTGGTGCTAGTAGGCAGTAGTAAGCCAGTAAGGTCTTTGTTCAAGATGTAAAATCCTCATTTTTATGTTTTTAAAATTTAAGTTTCTGTGGCACCACGGATTAGAAATGAATCCTAGTTTTCTTAGCTTGGATGGCAAGGTGAACTGTGATGTCATGAACTAAGATATGAATTCAGGAGAACGGGCCAGATTGGGAGGGTGAAGAAGAACTTGTGTATTGTTGAGTTTATGTACTGACAGGCTGCCCTGGTAGTACTGCTGTCAAGAAGGGCAGTTGAAAATAAAGGACCAGGGTTCAGGAGAGAAGTGAGAGCTGGAAATGTAGTTCTAGTAGCACTGAAGCCTCAGATACAGATGAACTCATCTAAGGAAAGCATGAAAGTGAGACAGGAAGAGGGATGAATCAGAATTCTGGGGAGCACCAGCCTTGGTAAGATGGTGGAAGAAGAAATAAAGAGGACACTAAGAAAGAGCCTCTAGAGAGACTAGGGGAGCATGGTGTCCTGGGGATCAAAGGGAGGAAGGGCTTAAGGAGCACAGCAGTATCTCTTGCATGTGGCAGTTAGGAGGCCCTTGGTGACTTTAGCAAGAGTAGGCTCAGGAGAATAATGGGGTTAAAAGCCAGGCTGAGGACAGAATAAAACAGGTAAGGAAGCAGAGTCAGCAAGTATAGTCTGCTTGCTAAATCTCAAAAAGCTGGCTGGAGATAGGGTAGGCAGGGTACACAATGCTTGATATATAGAAGACACGGTATTAGGTGGATATAAGATGAATAGGCAAATTCCCTGTGTACAAGGAGAGTATAGTCTCTTCTCTAAGGGGCAAGGGAAAAAGATCTGTAGCTCTCTGTTCTTTCACTGTAGAACCACAGAATAAGTGAGTATGGCCATTGAAAACTGAAATGAAGATTCAGCAATATGAAATGAAGGAAACAGAAAATTAGAAGTTGTGAAAAGTTGAGACTACCTATGAATATTCACAACTCATTTTGAATAGCCTTAGTATAACTTTCTCAAGCCCCTCCCTACCACCAAAAATAAGACAAAACAAAAAACAAAGCTAAAGCTTCCATATGGAAAACAAGTAAGGGTTTAAGGCCTATTTGTGGAAACTACTTGGAGAATAGGAGCCCTTGTCTCTCTGTCACTGGCTTCTTCCAGGATATGGAGGCCACCATGTGCTATCTATTGTGAGGTTTCACCCTTCTCTATCCACTCTCCGTCTGCGTTTTGGGAACAGGACAGAACAGAAGTCAGGATCTTCTGTTTAGGCAGAAGGGGCTTGGCAGAGTCCCTGGGTGTGGCCAGGCAATGTTTTGAGGTCAGGAGGGTGGTTAGCAGAAAGAGTGAATGAGTGCTGAGAAAGAGAACCAATTATATTGTCAACATATCCAGGAAATATCTGAAGTATTGCTCAAGTGTCTGGTTCAGTATTCTTTATTTGCCCATGTGTGAGTTTGGAAGCCTGTGCTCAGATGAATGCAGACACTTGGAGATCTAAGAAAGCCTTTCAAAACAAGAAGTTAGCAGAGCTATCCCAGTTCAGTGAGATGTTTTGGGGGAGGCTATGAACATGAGGGCGGTTGTTGAAATGAAATCATACCATCTCTAGGATTTAACTAAATTGCGTAGACATTGATGTAACTAGAGCAGCAGATCTGAAGGGCAAGCACCTACAATGTCTGTGTAGCTTATAGTTCAATTCATGGGCTAGTCACAACAAAGGACACCTTGAACAAAAGAATTCATGACATTTCTAGTTAGGCTCTAGGAAATTTGTGGGTGAAAAAAGATCAGGCGTTCTCCTGACTTAGATATATTACAAAACCATAACACTGAAACATTTTGTGGTTGACTTTGGTAGAAACAAATGTTACTGAGCAAGAAGAAATTTACACCAAGGATATTTTTGGTACAATGGACAATGTCTTTACATACAGTTCATTAAGTATAGACACATTCTTAAAGGAATTTTAGTATTTGTCCTCCTTACAAAAACTGACAGTGATACATTTTATTATATAGCTAAAATAATATTATCCAGGATTACTGTCTTTCTTTTCCTTATTTCCCAAATTTTTGTTGATAGGCTGCTTTCTAATGCATTATTAAGGATTGCAATTGGAGAATGGCTTGTATTAGATGTCAAACTAGTGCTTTTCAAACTTTCATGTGCATGTAAATCACCCAGAAATATTGTTAAAATGCAGATTCTGGTTCAGTAGGTCTGGGGTGAGGCCTGAGATTTCTGTATTTCTAACAAGCTCTCTGGCTATGACCTTGCTTAAGAAGCCAGGCTTAAGACTATTGTTTTATGAGAACAGTATTACAATTCATAGTTGAAGTATCCATTGAGTCCCTGAAGTGCCATTATAATGAATAATTGATTAAAGAGATCTGTATACTGTAGAAACTAGTTATACATGCAGCAGAACTGAAATTTTTAGCTTGAAAAATAAGAAACTCCTCCTTAAATTCTTGGTTCAGTGGAGGACTCTCCCACTTTTACATAAAACTGGGCTATAGGTATACCTGTAGTTAGGGCCAAAATTATTTGCAAAGAATTTTAAATCCACTTAGGCATTTAGACTAGTACCCCATCGTGTGCAATATAGAAAAGATTGATTGGATGACAAAAGCTCAAGAACAAGGTTGCCTATCTGCAAAAGAACTTTAGTTTTACTCTTGCAGAATTCTGACTTTAAAATTTTCCAAAATCACATTTTATTTTCATTTAAGAACTTGAAAATACTGGTCTACATAACATGCAGTTCCACTTAAATCTTTCTTTTCCTCAACTATTCTGGCTTATTCAAGCAATATCATCTTTCTTCCTCTTTGTGAACATTTTCAATCTTTCCTTGACCAGTGCCAGCTAAAGTACCTACTAAAAATGTTTAAATCTTACATTATCCTATGTAATGATTTGAAACACCACATGTGAGCACCTCTTTGTTCTGAGTCATCCTTTTGATAGCCTTATAAAGAAAAAGTTTAAAAATCATTTATATATAACTTTGTAATGCCACTTAAATTGTATATTACTTCTCAAGTATAAATCAATATTTGAAAACCTTAGAAACTGTTCTTCCATTGCAGCAGCCTAAAACATCTTATTGGTGGCTGAGTTTTTGTGATCTTTTGGCTGCATGTCTGGCATAGCCTAATTTCAAGGAGAATTGGCAGAGACCAAAGAGAATGCCTTTTAGGCCCATAAAAGATGAAATATTCCATTTTAGAAATGAGAAAAAAGAAGCATAACAAGAGTTAAACATGGGGAGATAGAGATAATAGATAGATAGATAGATAGATAGGAAGAAAGAAAGGCAGGCAGGAAGGCAAATGTAAATTCCCTAGAATTGATCAGAGAAGGAAATTCTAGAGAAGGGATTAACCAAATGGGTAAACTTTTCTGTACTCTAATTTACTAGAATGTAATTCCCTAAATTGGGGGCTTTTTGTCTTGTTCACTGGTATATCCCCAATACCTAGAACAGTGCCGAGTTCACAATAGACACTCAGTAAATATTTGTTAAATTAATAAACGAAGCCAGGAACCCTTTGGAATGGGATAGAGATGGCTTTAGAATCCTGGGTGACCAGACAGCCTTGTACAAACAGATAACCAACAGAGATATTTAAGTGATGACTTGAATGATGAGTGGGAGCCGCGTGGTGCTTCATCCTTTGCATGAAAGAGTGGCACTCTTAAATGAATACCTTGTCCCAGGGGTGGATGCCAATGGAATATTATGATCGTGACTCAAGGATTAGTTTCCACAGTGGAGTCTGATTCATAGCCTACATATTCCACTAACTGGTACCGTAGAACTTTGTGTCTGGATAGAGGCTTAGATCAAATTTTCTAAAACAGAAAATTGAAGCTCCAAGACTTTTTTTAAGGGCTTTAAAAATCAACATTTAACTAGTTTTAAATTTGTCAGGGTTTAGTAAAATGACTTCCTTCCAGATTTGATATAAGAGCTAAGATTCTCATAGTTGTTCCTGAAGTTTCAAATAACTCTTGTAGCTAAGAATGACCTTTACCTTTATACCAAGGCTGAAAGATTGAACCCGCTTAGAGAGTCACCAAGCTTAATGGAAATTTAAGTAGTCTTCAAAGCAAATGAGTTTAACAAGTATTTATCAGAAATAAAATATGTGCCTGTCATAAGTGGCAAATATTATTCCTGGCTTTGAAGACTTTTATAATTTAAATGAGAAAACAAAGCATAATCCATAGAAAACAACTGGCGCATAGTACAGTATAACATAGAAAAATGTCCACATATCCTACCTTAGGCAGGTGAACAACCCCCACTCTGAGATACATGGTTCCCTGTATAATTTTTAATTAATTTTTATTTTTATCAAAGTAATATATGTGCCTATTTTTAAAGTCAGGTGTTATTTCTTTTGAAGATTTTCTTTCTGCTTTTTTTTCCTCTGTTCTCCCTAGAATTCCTGTTTGTCAAAGTTTACACCTCTTGGACTGATTTTTTATAACTTTATCTTTCTTTTCTGTTTTCTGTTTCTTTGCCTCCTTGTTCTACTTTCTGGAAGATTCCCCCAACTTTTCCCTTCCTTTTAATTTTAAAATGTTTGCTTATTTATAATCCCTGAAGTTCTTTCATGTTTCCTGATAACTTTCTATTCCTAATATCCTGCTTCTTTTATAAATGAAGTCTCTTCTCTATTTCTCTAGGGATATTTTAGTTTAGTTTTTTGTTTTTTGTGTTGTTGTTTTGTTTTGTTTTTTTATCTTTTATAAGTTTTGTTCTGGATCCTACATTGTCTCTGGTTCTTGGGGGTTACTTTGCTGCTGCTGCTGCTGTGTTTGTTTCTCTTTGTTATTGGACATTTTCCTCCAGGTGTCTGGTGAACTTTGGCTGTCCATATTTGAGAGTGACTCACTATGAAGTTGCCTAGAGGCTCAGTAATTGTGTGGGGCTTTTCAGCTGGTGGGCTTCACTGTTGGGAGACCTCCAGCTGTCAGAATCTGGAGGTCTTTTCTCTGAGGTCAATTTGTTTCTCCAGAGAAGAAATGTCCCATGATTGCCCAATTATGTTTTATAGCTGTGGTCAGGGATAAACTAGGAATGAAGGTGATTTCTTTCTATAGGGTTCTGAAACTGAGTTAATTCAGGGTAAACCATGTCTTAAAAACTCATATTTACTTACTGAGTGCTTAAAGTACTGATGATAATTAATGTATACTAAATGTGGTGTCTGATTTTCATATTTGTTGTCTGAAATATATTGGGTATATTCTAGAAGTGTATATACTCCTAGAAGCATAAATTAAACATTCTCTAAAATAGAATATATAATTTCTTTAACTTATTTCCCAATATATATAAATATAAACATACATACCTGTCACTCTGAGGAAGAGGTTAGACCTATTAAAAGTGTGTTTTGAGTATAGAATGAGGAGGACAAAGAGACCATGATGTCCTAGTAATTGCATTTGGATTTTAGTATTAAATATGCTCTGTCACTAGAACTTGAAACTTCAACTGTGATTTTTAACTTGGAGAAAATCCTGATACATTCTTTTGTTGTTGTTGTTAATTTTTTATTTTTAAAGAAGCCTTAGACTACAGAAATGTTGCATCAAAAATATAGAGGATTCCCATATACCCTACCCCTTCCCCCTTCTGCACTTTCCCCTATCAACAACATTTTTCGTTAGTGTGGTACCTTTATTACTATTGATGAACACATATTGAAGCTTTGCTACTAACCATGGTCAGTGGTTTACAGTATGGTTTACATTTTGCACCATATACTCTATAGGTTTTGACAAAATTTAAAATGGTCTGTATTTATCATTGTAATATCATGCAGAACAATTCCAATGTCCTATGTTCCATCTATTCTATCCTTCCCTCCCCTTCCCTTCCCTATGGTAACCACTAATATTCAATTTTTGAAAATTAAGGTTCATAGTTACATACAGTAATATTGAAGGCTTGACATATTGGTATCTTTTCTTTTATTAGGCACTGCCTATGTTCTTGAGAGATTCTTACCTGTCTAATTGAGAACATAGCAGGACTCCCCAAGATGGGAGTTTAATATTTTCTTGTTTATTTTGTGGATCTTCACCCACTGAGATAACACACTATGACAAGATGAACACTTTCATATTCCATAGAAGCATGCCCCAATGTGCTTTATATTCCACATATCCCCCCACCCCGACACCCTGTACCAGTAACCTTGCCCTGCTATATATACCAGAAGAACATTCCACATTTTTTAACCACAGTCCTACAAATCCCGAGTTCACCTGCGCCTTCCTCCAGCCCTCCCCCCATTTCCATGGATAGTCCAACCCAATCCCCCCATGCTCCTTTCCCTCACATTCCAGCATCATCGAATCCAGTCACATCACTATCACTGCACCATCACCCCCATCCACTGTCCAACCACCCCCTTCAACCTTATCATAGATTTTGCCTATATTGAGCATCAGCTCACTACTCTGTACTCCGTTTTGTCTCATGATAACCTATCTTCCAGAGTCTAGTTCTTTGAGTCTGCTCAATTTGCTTGAGTCATATCAGTGAGGTCATGTAATATTTGTCCTTCAGTGACTGGCTTACTTCACTCAACATAAGGTCTTCAAGATTCATCCATGTTGTCCTGTGTGTTAACATTGCATTCCTTCTTACAGCTGAGTAATATTCCATTGTATGTTTATACCACAATTTGCTTAGCCATTCATCTGTTGATGGACACTTGGGTTGCTTCCAACTTTTGGATATAGTGAATAACGCTGCTGTGAACATGGGTGTACATATATCTGTTTGTGTCTCTGCGTTCAGTTCTTCTGGGTATATATCCAGAAGTGGGATTGCTGGATCATATGGCAGTTCTATGGTTAGCTTCCTGAGGGACTGCAAAAAAGTCCTCCACAATGGCTGCACCATTCTACAGTCCCATCAGCAGTGGATGGGTGTTCTCTTTACTCTACATCCTCTCCAACATTTGTAGTTCTCTGTTTTTTTAATAGCTGCCAGTCTGATAGGTATAAGATGATATCTAATTGTAGTTTTGATTTGTATTTTCCTAATAGCTAGTAATGCTGAGCATCTTTTCATGTGCTCTTTAGCCATTTGTATTTATTCTTTGGAGAAGTGTCTATTCAGATCTCTTGCCGATTTTTTAAATGGGTTGTTTGTCTTTTCTAACCCCATATGTGTAAAAGTTTAAAGCTGTTAACAAATTTTTTACATATCATAGTTCAAAAAACCTCTCTGAGAGAATGAGTATCTCTATATTCATTAGAAATAAATAAATAAGCTCAGTAGAATTAAAATGACTTAGTCAAGATCATAGCTTAGTAAATGTTTTATTTGGACTAGAACTCAGCTCCAGTGTGCATTCTAAAGCACTTTTCTACAACGCATTAACCCATGGAAAGAGAAATTTTCTATTTGGCCTGATTACAATGTAATGAATAAATTTTACAATCTAGAAAACATACAGTCTAGATGAAGTCCTTTCTTATTGCCATTGTTGAGTGAAAACTAAGTTCAGGGATTTTTTATTTATTTTTTAGCACAATATTAGGAACACCAGTTTCTCTTCCAAATATTTCTTTTTTTTGGTGGGAAGATGGTGTCTGACTAACAGGCAGGGCTCAGCGCTCTCACAAAAACAGGGGAGAAAGAGCCAAAAGTTGTCTGAGGGGCCTGCTTTGAGGGATCAGCAAACAAGATGGTGCTACACAACTCCCAGGAGGGTGAGGACAGGGAGAAGAAGAACCCAAAACAACAAGCATGAGTTGCCAAGCTCCTGCAGCAGCTGGAAAGGGCTCCCCTCCCCCAACCCCAAGATATTAAGCTGGGGTAAAACCCCTGACTCAATGCAGCTGACTGAGAGGGGAAGAGACACTTTCCTCCCAACAGCTGTTTCAAGTGAAAAGCAAGGGGGAGTTGGGGTGCTTTTCTTCAGTGAATACGGCTAGCAGATCTCCTTTGAATCTCCACTCTGGAGATTCAACACAAGAACACGAAAGCCAAGACTGAAACATCACCATGGAAAGGTGCGCTGACAAGTGCCATCTGCTGCCCGGTCTAGAAATTGCATGGGGAAAAAAAACTATTTTCACTTTTCTCTGTATCCTAACCCCTGGGAGAAAATCTGAGCCCCATTATTGAGTCCCTGGCCCAATTTTGATAACTTAAGCTTGGCAGTTTTAGAGACTTAGGATAAGTTGAATCAAATATCAAAGGAGCTGTGAAAAACAAAACACCAGGCAAGATAGAGAAATTGGCCATCAGAGTAAATTTTCCAACTAGACATCAGTAAAAAATTACAAGCCATACTAGGAGACAGGAAGACATGGCCCAACCAAAGGAACAAACCAAATACCCTGAAGAGATACAAGATTTAAGACAATCAGTGATAATCACACAACTCTCCTAAATCAATTCAAAGAATTTAAAGAAAATATGACTAAAGAAATAAAGGATATTAAGAAGACACTGGGTGAGCATAAAGAACAATTTGAAAGCCTGCAAAGAAAAGTAACAGACCTTATGGGAATGAAAGACATGATGGATGAGATTAAAAATACATTAGAGGGCGCAGATGTGGCTCAAATGGTTGGGCGTCTGTCTCCCTTATGGAGTAAATCCCTGGGACCTCCCAGTAAAAATAAAAATATAGAAGGTGAGCAGGCCACCAGGCCCCGCGAGCGGGTGCGCCCCCCCAGGCCCCGCCGAACCACGCAACAAGATGTTGATGTAACAGGAGAGTGACACAAGGGAAAGCCAAGACGAGATGCAATGAAATACTGGTAACTAAGATGGTGCAGGCAGTAGGACGCCTCTTTCCCACATTGGAGGTTCCTAGGATCGAATCCTGGTGAAGACAGAAGGAGAAGGATGAGAAGAGAGGGCAGGAAACAGACACACAGAATTGCCCAGCAAATAGACGCAAAAACAGTTGGGGAGGTGGGGAAGAGTAATAATGGATAAAAGTAAATAAATCTTAAAAAAAAATACATTAGAAGCACATAAGAGCAGATTTGAATTGCTCAAAGAAAGAATTATTGCTTTCAAAGACAGAACATCTGAACTGGAAAAGACAGGAAAACAAAAAGAGAACAAAATGTAATAAAATCTCAGGAAATTGAATTACACCATGAAGCACACAAACATTTGCTTTATTGGTGTCCCAGAAGGAGAAGAGAATGGAAAAGGAGAAGAGAATGGAAAAGGGGCAGAAAGGATATTTGAGGAAATAATGACCGAAAACTTCCCAACCTGTACATATTTATGTATGAAAGACATAAATATCAATATCCAAGAAGGACAACACACCCCAAACAAAATAAATCCGAATAGACATACACCGAGATACCTACTATTCAGAATGACAAATTTCAGAAATAAAGAGGATTCTAAAAGTAGCAAGAAAAAAGCAAAGCCTCACATACAAAGGAACCTCCATAAGATTAAGTACCGACCTCTCATCAGAAACCTGGAGGTAAGAAGAAAGAGGTATGATGTATTTAAAGTACTGAAAGAGAAAAACTGAGGAATTTCAGTTCTGAAAAACCAAGAATTCTGTATCCAGCAAAACTGTCCTTCAAAAATGAGGGTGAGTTCAAAGTCTTTACAAACAAAAACTGATAGAATATGTTACCAAAAGATTAGAATTATAAGAGATACTAAAGGGAGTGCTGCAGCCTGAAAGGAAAAAATCAAAAGCGAGAGATTCGGAGAAGAGTATAGAAATGAAGATTATTAAGAAGGATAAATTGAAGGGCAAAAAGACAATAGAACCATCTGACAACGATGTGTAAGTAATGCCTTTACAGTGATAACATTGAATGTTAATGGCTTGAACTCCCCAATCAAAAGATATAAACTAATAGAATGGATAAAAAAATTATGAGTCTTCTCTATGTTGTCTACAAGAGACCCATGTCAGACATAAGGACAAAACCAGGTTAAAAGTGAAAGGTTGGAAAAAGGTATTCCATGCAAATAGTAACCAAAAAAGGAGCTGGAATAGCGATACCAATATTGAACAAAATAGATTTCAAATGAAAATCTGTTATAAGGGATGAAAAAATTCATTATATATAAAATAAAAGGGGCAATTACCAGGAAGAAGTATCTATACTAAATACTTATGCCCCTAACCTGAGTGCCACAAGATACATGAGGTACACAGTGGCAAAACTGAAGGGAGAAATATATGTCTCTGCAATAATAGTCGGAGACTTCCATGACCACTCTCAGTATTGGATAAAACATCCAGACCAATGATAAATAAAGGAACACATGCATGAATGCCAAAAAACTAGGCAATGTAGAGGAGATGGACAAATTCCTAGAAACACACAAACCACCTACACTGACCCTAGAAGAAATAGAAAACCTCAACAAAGCAATCACAAGTGAAGAGATTGAAACAGTCATCAAAAACCTCCCAAGATGAAAAGCCTGGTACCACCTGGCTTCACGGGTGAATTTTACCATTCGTTGAAAGATGATCTCATACTAATTTTGCTCAAGCTCTTCCAAAAGTTTGAACAGGAAGGAACACTACCAAACTCATTCTATGAAGCCAACATCACCCTAACACCAAAACCAGATAAAGATACTACAAAAAAAAGAAAATTACAGACCAATATCTCTAATGAATATAGAGGCAAAAAACATCAACAAAATACTTGCAAACAGAATGCAAAAGCACATTAAAAGAATTATACAGACTGATACTCTAGAGAATGGTAGAGACTGGAGAACTCCACAAATGCTGCGTTGAAGAAAGAAAAATATCAGCTTTGCTTACCTTCTGCTTGTCTGGTTGTGAGTGAAAATCCAGAGGAAGATAGATGCCAGCTAAAGTAGTGACAATGCAATCACAGGAGTATGTGACCTTCAGAGATGTGGCTGTAGACTTCATCTAGGAAGAGTGGGACCTGTGAGACACATCCCAGCAAAAGCTGTTCTTCGAAGTGATGCTGGAGAATATCAATAACCTGGTATCAGTAGGATATCAAGTCTGCAAATCAGATTTGCTTTCCCGGTTGGAACAAGGAGAAGTGTGGAGAGAAGGAATAGGATTTCCTCAATACCAGAATTCAGGGAGGAAGAGTGCCTATGAAACATGTGAAATGATAGAAATGATATTCAACCAATCTACTCGTAGGAAAGACACTTCTATAAGCATGGCATTGTGCTCCTATGTGCATGTGTACAGCCTCAGGATCAGCTAGGAGCTTATGGATGATGGGGGCCTTATCAGCTCTCTACTGCTCCTGCATGGAACCTCATCTGGACCTGTGCTTCCCTACAACACGTCCCTAAGCCCTCTTCAATTTCCTTTCTCTGAGATTGTCACTTCAACTGATTATGCTGCTAGGAATGGATGTGCCCATTCCTCCATATTTAAAGAGCCCCCCTTTTTAGTAAGTACCAGGGATTAAACCTGGGACATCATATGTGGGAGGGAGGCATTTAACCACTGAGCTTCATCTGTACCCAGTGAGCCCTTTTTGACTCTGTGAGAGGTGCTCCTGTTCTCAATGCCTATCCTGCCTTGGCAGCACCTCTACAATGACCAACCTCAAATGGGGAATGGGAACAAACTCAGATCAGATACCACAGACTCCCAGTCTTCTTAGAAGCATAAATGGTACTAAGATTATTGTATGCCTTTGATTTCTTCTCAGAGAGCTCAAATGGTTCATTGGTTAAATTTTACAGCTCAGGGTCATATTTTGGAGAAAGAATGCATGGATCTTTTTATATGACCATAGCATGAACTCCTGGAGGTAGACATTTTAGTTTAAAAAATGCATAGGTCCTTTGGGGGATGGTAGATGATTTGGCACAAGAAATAAGGGATGAAAGACTAAATAGTAGCACAAGGTGAGAATTTGAGTGGTTGGAGAGATGTTAACTCAGCCCATCCTGACTTGCCAGCCACTTTTTGCTACTTGTGCCACCAAGTTTAAAGTATATTACCAAATCAGCAGAAGGCATGGTTTGGATAAGATTGAATATCATTGGAGCCCTTCCTGACATGAGAAGAACCAGAAATGACAGGGAGAGAAAGCTGAGGGTAAGACACTATCTAGGACCTTTCATTTAAATGGCTGGGATTCATAAAGAAAAGCAAAGAGGACTTTATCATAAGGATAAGTTGCAACCAAATAGATGAGATTGAGTGTAAGAAAATGAAATTTGTATTTTGTGTATTTCAAAATACACAGGGCAATGCTGGCATCCTCTTTGAGGGCACAGTTTGTGGAATTTATACAATATAAACTTATGTGACAGCCACCTGTGCCCTAGTGCATAACCCTGGTACTTAAACAAATACTGACACATTTACTTGCCAAAGGTGGACATTACTGTGCATACTGATAATTTGTGAGATGGGTGGTCTATTTTTTTAATTAGACTCATGTGTAACAGGGTAGGTGGAAAGAAACAAACCTTAGTTCTTCATCTCTGATATTTGATGCATACCCACTCTTCTCTGAAAATGCAAGAGTATTGCTCTGACATATGACAAATATCTCTAGAGCTGGCAACCCAAACTACTTACCTAATGGCTACCAGTTACCAGGGTACATACAAGGTGGAGTAAACTACCTGTGTCTTATTCTGACATTTCTCTTTGTATGATAAGTATGGTAAGGATTTAAGTAAGGTACTTCAAGTTACTGAATAATTAAATATTTGGAAAAACTGGAAAAAATTATAAACAATAAAAACATGTTAAAAGGAAAATTTAAAAAATAAAATAAAAAATAATAAAAAAAGAATTATACACCACGATCAAGTAGGTTTTATCTCAGGTATGAAAGGGTGGTTCAACACAAGAAAATCAATTAGTGTAATAAACCACATTGATAAATTGAAGAAGAAAAATCACATGATCCTCTCAATTGATGCAGAAAAGGCATTTGACAAAACACAGCATTCTGTCTTGATAAAAACACTCCAAAAGATAGGAATAGAAGGAAGCTTTCTCAATATGGTAAATTGCATATAAGAAACACCCACAGCTAGCATTATACTCAATGGTGAAAGACTGAAAGCTTTCCTGCTGAGATCAGGAACAAGACAAGGATGCCCACTGTCACCATTATTATTCAGTATTGTACTAGAAGCTCTAGCTAGAGCAATTAGACAAATAGAGAAAGTTTTTCTTCTTCCTTTCCTATTTGGGTGCCTTTTATTTCTTTAGCCACCTATCTTCTTGCTCAAATATTTTTACACTTTTTATTATGGAAAATTTCATACACACACAAAAGTAGAATAATGGAATGAACCTCCATGTGTCCATTACCCAGTTTCAATAATTATCAACATTTTGTGAATCATTTCATCCACTTTGTCCCCTCATTTTTTTAAAAAGTAAAATTCCAAATAGCATACCATTTTACCCACAAACACTTGAGAATGTGTCTCTTGTGGATAAGGACCTTTGAAATACCTAAAACCACAGGCAATTACCACACTTAACAAAATTAACAAGTTTATGTAATTTTAAAAGTAGACTATATTGACTAGATATATATATAAGTCAACTAGGTCATTTTCGTATTGACAAAGCTCAAGATAGGTGCATGTCTTTTGACTTTTGTCTTTCCAGTACTTCATCTCTTTATCTATTTTATTATGTTCACTTCACAGTGGGACTGAGCATGTCAAGTATTTACCATAAGATTTTCTATTTAATTAGGTAATTTTTGATAATATATTTATCAACAATATAATTGGGGTTTTCCTATGGAACCTAAAACTCAAAGCGTTAGAGTTAAGACTTGGAATTTATCACTTACCACACTTTACCTCACCCCTAAACACCACACCTCAACATTTAGGGTTCAAATATCTGGGATACCCATATTCCTTGTTCCTGGACAGAGTTGGGAATCTATTCTATGGTGAAATAGCTATATTAATTCTTCTTATAGCTTCTCTGAGTCTTAATTTTCACATATATGAAATATGAAATTTATAAAACTTTGCAGTGTTCTTTAGAGGACTGGAAATTGTGTATGTGTTTGGTAGGTAATTGGTGCTCAGTGAAAAGTTGCTATTATTATCTATCTTGTAATATTGTGATTATCTGAAGGTCCATGGCAAACTGTAAAGTGCTACAATATATAACAAGTAATTATTATTGTTTTGTTGGTGGTGTTTTATATGTGTACAAACAAGTCACATACAAAATTAAGAATCCAAGTTAACATTTAAGCAATAGGAAATACAGGAAAAGAAACACCAAAATGGTGGTGTGAGATGCTCTAGTGTTCTGTTTCCACACAGAATTTTTAAATAACCAGCAAAAATTGGTAGAACTTTCTTTCTTGGAGCTCTGAAATATGGTTAAAGGGTTGCAATAACCGGGTGAGCACTGAATCAAGGAAGAGACAACTTAAAAACAGTAAGAAACCTCATGGTGTCTTTGCCGACCCTTCTACCACCCCTCCTGGCTCATTTCAGAGCCAGTCCCTTTTCCCAGTATGGGTCCCTGTTCTAATTCCAGAAAGAGCAGAGTAACCTTATGTACATATTGGCATGCATGTATGTCTGTATCAGTCTGT
Source organism: Cabassous unicinctus (assembly GCA_029593785.1). NCBI lineage: Eukaryota > Metazoa > Chordata > Mammalia > Cingulata > Chlamyphoridae > Cabassous > Cabassous unicinctus. The sequence continues at coordinate 25,899 of JAQZBX010027298.1, forward strand.
CTGGTGGCAACCTGAGGACTAAACAAGGATACTCTTCTCTGGCTCAACATCCCAGAATTTGCTCTGCATGTAGAAATGGCTCAAGGGGGCAGATAAATCAGTGTAAGAAACAATCAAGTTGCAGCAGCCTGGGACGAAGGATTACCAGCTTTATTAGTCAGCCAAGGGGTGCTGATGCAAAATACCAGAAATCTGTTGGGTTTTATAAAGGGTATTTATTTGGGGTAAAAGCTTACAGTCACAAGGCCATAAAGCGTAAGTTACTTCCCTCACCAAAGTCTATTGCCACATGTTGGAGCAAGATGGCTGCCGACGTCTGCAAGGGTTCAGGCTTCTTCTTCCTCTTGAGGCCCTGTGGTCCCAGCTTCTTCCAGTATCAACTGTAGGCTGGGATAAGTCTCTTCTCTCTCCCAGGGCTTGTTTCTCTCTGGGCTCAGCGGCTCAGCTTTCTCCACAAGGTCAGCTGTAGACTATCAGGCTCTCTCTTTTCCCAGGGCCTCTGCATTGTCTATGGAGCCATCTTTATTCCTCTGTGTTCTTCTCCTGTGTGTTTACTTCCTGGGGCTCCAGCATCAAAAAGCTCCAACTGTCTCTTCTGCCATGTCTTTTCTCTGTGAGTCCCTGCCCACCAAGGGGGTGCAGACTCAACGTCCTACTGACATGGCCCAATCAAAGCCTTAATCATTATTTAATCAAGTAAAAGTGAAATCTTTGAATTTAATACAATCTAATACACCCAGAGGAACAGACCAGTTTACAAACATAATCCAATATCTATTTTTGGAATTCATAAATAATACAAAACTGCTACACCAGCTTTAAGACATTAAATAGAATGCTCGGGACTGGAAGGAAAGACTGTTTTCTATGGTAAGTGGGGCATTCGATCTGGGTAAATGAGGGACTTCCTAAGGCCGTGCACATGTGACAAAATAAGGCATGCAGAAAAGACCAGAAAGGACTCTATGCTTTCACTTCTGGCTATTTTTTTAGGCTCATTGTTAAGCTGGCTAATCTCTGAAAGAGAGCCCCTGCACAGCTCAGTCTGCAAAGACTAGGAAAGGAGTTTTCTATTTCTTCTTCTCATCCCCTTCCTCCTCCACCACCTTCTTCTTAATTATTTTGTTGATTCCTGGCATTAAACAAAATCTCTGTCACAACGCTAGCTGGATACAAGCTTAAGGTAAAGTCATTTCAGTGACTAAATTCCAAAATTAACACATTAAAATATTAAATATCTACTGTGCAACAAAAGATTATAGAGCATACAGAGAAGCAGGAAGCCATGGTCCATTCAGAGGAACATGATAAATGTCAGAAACCATCAAGAAGGAAACTCAGATTTGGGATATATATTGACAGACTTTCAAAATATTGTCTGAAAAATTGTCAAAAAATTGTCTGAAAATTTGTCAAAGAGCTAAAGAAAATCTGGAAAACAATGTATGACCAAAGTGAGAATTTCAATAGAAGACTTGCATAATACTATAAACCAACTTGAACTAACACACATACATGGAATACTTCATCCAACAACAGCAGAATACACATTTTCTTCTCAAGTGAACATGGGTCATTCTCTAGGATAGACCATTGTTAGGTCACAAAACAAGTCTCAGTAAATTTTTAAGGTTAAAATCATACAAGCTGACCACAAAGGAAGGAAACTAGAAATCAGTAATGGGAAGAAATGGAAAATTCACATATATGTGGACATTAAACAATACCCTCTTAATCAATAGGTCAAAGGAAAAATCACAAGGGAAATTAGGAAGTACCTTGATGTATAAACATGAAAACACAACATACTGAGCACTTATGGGATGTAATAAAGGTAATGCTCAGAGGGACGATTATAGCTATAAATGCATACCTTAAAAAAGAAGAAGGATCTCAAAGCAGTAATGTTACCTCACACCCGGAGGAAACAGAAAGTAGAACTAGAAATTAAACCCAAAGTGAGCAGAAGGAAGGACATAATAAAGATTAGAGCAGAGATAAGTGGAATACAGAACAACAACAACAAAATAACAGAATCAACAAAACAAAGCCCCGCGCGTGGGTGAGCCCCCCAGGCCCCGAGCGTGGGTGAGCCGCCAGGCCCCACGAGCCACACAACAAGATGATGACGTAACAGGAGAGTGACACAAGGGACAGCCAAGACGAGACACGCCAAAAAACCAGGAACTAAGGTGGCGCAGGTGGCAGGACACCTCTCTCCCACATCGGAGATTCCAAGGATCGAATCCCAGTGAAGACAGGAGAAGTATAAGAAGAGAGAGCAGGAAATGGACACAGAGTTGTCCAGCAAATGGACACAAAAACAGCAAGGCTGTTTACTGCGGGTAGGCAGTAAAAATGGATAAAAGTAAATAAATAAATAAATCCTTAAAAAAAAAAAAAGTATAGGGGAGTAAGATATGGACTATAGTTAGTAGTAATACTTTAATGATGCTCTTTCATGATTTATTAACAAATGATTCACAACAATGCAAGTATCTGTGGTGGGGTGATGTGTGGGAGCCCTGTATGATGTTATGCATGTTTGTTTT
>JAQZBX010027299.1:0-28572 GCA_029593785.1 Cabassous unicinctus
AATTTATTTATCCCCCCCTTGCTGCTTGTGCTGCTGTGTCCATTCGCTGCGTGTCTTCTCTGTGTCTGCTTATCTCCCCCTTGCTGTGAGGTCTTGCCGCATCAGCCCACGTGGCCCTCACAAGGACCGGGAAGCGAACCCGGGGCCTCTCATATGGTAAACGGGGGCTCTATCCACTGAGCCACACCCACTTCCCAAATTGATTGTTGAAAAGCAGAATACAGACAGATGTGATTTGTTAAAGATATTTCTTAGTTTTTACTCTTAAATGTAGGCAAGGTATTGTGCTTGAGAATTGTACTGCCATTTTTTGTTTTGGTGTTTCAACACATAAAAACAAGCAATAAACAGTGAGAAAATTTCCAAGCTCTCATAATTGTATAAAGACACCCTCAGTCAAACACATAATAGGAAAAACATATACATTTAGATCTCATTGAGGCCTGTTATCAAGAAATTAATATTCCAAATTTCTCAGCAAAAAATCTATATTATATTATGAAGAAGGGCATGATAATGTTATAATTCCAATATGTAAAGAAGAGTTAAGCAGGAAAACAAGGAAAAATCCTGGTTCCCAAGACAGGTGAACAATGACTAAATTTTTATAGGCATCTACATTCTTTCTACTCCTAATACAGTACATTAAACCTGGACTCCACAGTCTTGTGTAATTCTCTATGATTTGATTTTCTCATCTGTAAAATGGGGAATTAAATAGTACCTGTTTCAAAGCTGTGTTGAGAAGATTAGACAAAATAAGTCAACTAAAGTTTTGAACATGCCTGATACTTATACACACTTAAAAAATATTAGCTAATGTTGCTGGTATTTCTTCCTGTTCACTAGAGCGAAAAATCAAGTAACTTCCTAAGAATGGAACACATCTTTTATGAGCCTTTGTATAAAGAGAATGTTCTTCTGAGGTTTTTACATGGGAAAAAAACTCTGGTTTAGGTTAGTTTTGTTTCTTCTAGGAGAATCTTGGAAGATTTTCCTACTATATTTTTATACTTTAAAAAAATTGTGAGGAAAAGGCTGAGAATAGATCTTTTATCTTCTTTCAATATCTGTTTTCTGTTTGTCTATTTGTATTTTTCATAATAAGAAATAATTTGCCTTGGAGTCCAACTCATGTTTTCTTCAAGAGCTTCTGTGCTTCTTAGCTTGAATCTCTATTCTTTGTGTTCCATATTTATCATCTTTTTTCCCATATCATGGTTGATTAATTAACCATTATTAACTGTTAACCATTAATTAATAGTTCCTCCATAATGTCCTGCCTCAGCACTGATTGCATTTTCTGCGTTGTTCTTTACATCACTGATAGAGATTATACTTTGGCTTTCATTAAAACTGCTTCAATTAAATCTTTTCTTAGTTGACTGAGTCCTATTCATCTTACTGTTTCATTTTGTCTCATCCTATATCCTGATATCGTTAATCTTAACACATCCTTTTATTGGTTTTCTGTTTTAACTTTTTGCACTTTATCGATAATGTAAAACAACTTTAAAATGATTTCTTCAGGTTTCAGTGCTAAATCACTTATATAGGTATAGTTTTCCTCTGATTCATCAGGATAATTTCCCCTTTTGCTTGTGCGGCAGTATTTTTTGTCATGGTCTCACTTTTTTTTTTTTTTTTTTTTTTTTTGCCATTTGCCAGATGTCTCTTTGACTGAAGAGACATCTGGTGATACCTGGCAGATAGGGTGTGTAGATTTCCTTTTAATGAGTTCATCATCCACTTGTATGATGGTCTTGTTTCCTATTCAACTCGTTAGTCGTAGGCAAGGTTGATGTGCTTAGATCCCAGTAGTTACAGCTGATTAAATTAGGTGGGGTATTGTCACTATTTATTGCCTTAGATTCTCTGTTATTCTAATCTAAAGGACATATACAAATCCCAGCTTGTGCTGTTACCCAGGGGTTTTTCTGAATGCACTCTAGTAAACATATGTCTCAAGCGACATACCTTCTGAATAGCAATATTTAATACCTGTCATCTTTCCTTTCTTCTTGTTGTACAGATCAATTAGGCCTTTTTTCTGATAATTACAGTATATAAATGGACATACAGAAAAAAGGTTGTGACTATAACTCTGGCCATTTCAAAAATAATTTATAAAGAGAAAGGTTTATTTAGACTGCCCTAAATTCAGTGTTTTTGACAGGAAGATGTTGAGTATTTTCTTCCTTTTTGCCAGGTAGATTGGCTTTTTTGTTTCTTGAGCTAAATCACAGGTGGGCTACTGATTTATTTTTTATTTCAGCCGCATTGACCTTATCATTTGTGGGAATTTCCCCCAGATTGTGTAAGAACTTTTTCAGTCATAGGTTCCAGTTTTTTTGTTTGTTTGTTTTAGTTTTTATCATTTTCCAGTGTTCATCTGAGAAATCACTTCAACCTAAAGTCAGTCTTAGGTTTTGTGTCCTCAAAGTTGGATATTTAATAAATGATTTAAATAATTAAATGACTATTGTTACAGTCTTTCTATATAATCTTTCACTTTTTATCTTTTTTGAAAATGGTCATCTTTATGGTGTATATTTTTCTTCATTTATGTTAGCCACAAAGATTTAACTATATAATATATATCTATGCTTGTAAACATTATGTTTTGTGAATATCTCATGATTGCAGTGTCACATACAAGAGCTAGTGTTCAAAGGACTAAATAGGTTGTGGATTTTTATTTTAACTTGGAAAATATTTCAAGCCTAGTATTTGGCCACACCCTCATCATCAGTCTTAGAAATATCTTGAGATCTACTACTGCAAATGATGAGTTTTCCTAAATCTGACTTTTCAGGGAAAATTTTGCAAATTCTGCTTCCACATATAAATAAAGCCAACCAGAAAACCATCTGTCAAGCAATTTTGTTGCATTAAACAACCCAAACTGTACTTTTAGGGAGATCCCTGAACCTAACTCAGAAGAAGGGAAACTGTTGTTTCACTCCCCCATGGCCTTCTGTCCTGTCTTTTCCCTTCCCTCAAAGAGACTGACTCTGGCATGTTGCTTTTTAGATGCTCTTGTCCTCCTACTGTGACAACCAGCAAGTCTTCTAGTGCTAAGTATTGATGTACACTCGAAATTAATTTATGATTAGAAATGAACCACAGGATATTTTATACCCCAGGTTGCTTTTATATATATGTTACAATAAATAATAAATTTATTATATAATTGTAATTCATGGATGAGCTGGACCTTCCAGTGTTCTAACCAGTATTGACTTGTAGTAATTTCAGACAATTTAGTAAGGGAAGATATGGACATTAGTGTTTCTTGAATTACTTTGTATATAGAACTTTTTGCCTCAAAGCTAGTATTTATTCATTTCTTCTGTCAGGTACCTGGAACTGTCAGTTTACATTCTTTCGGCAAATATTTATTGAGAGCATAATGAGTCCAAAGACTGTACTAGGCCCTTGGGTCAAAACAATGACTCTATCAGCCATGGTTCTTCCCTCATGAATCTTACTCTTTATTACAAACTTAAGTCATAGAATTAGACACTTCCAAATTTTTTACCAAAATCCTATCCATCTATTCTATTATTTGCTAAAAATTTTTCCTTACATTCAGGCACCTTTCTTCTTCTTCTTCTTCTTTTTTTTTTCTTTCAATAAATAGATTTTAAAACCCAACCTTAAGAAACTTCTGTGGACATAGAATGTGACTTACTGGAAATGTATATCTCTATGTCTGTGTATCTCTATCTCTATAGCTCTATCTTTGTATATATCTATGATTTACTGGAGATGTATATTAGAACATATACATATGTATTTAGATATAAATTACAGTGAATCATTATCAGCTCCTAAAATGAAGAACATATCTTTTCGTGTACCGTCTAAAATCTACTACAAGTGCAAGTACCACACTTTTAGAAACAGTGGTCCAGGCTAGAGATTGTCAGCTGGATAGCCTAGCTTTGTGAAAGCAGATTGGCTATTAGTATCATTTTGGAAATTCTGGGGCAAGCCTACAGCCAAGTGAGGTACTAATATTGATGAGAATTTCTCCTAGTTATTGGGATGAAAAAAACAGTTGGAAAAAAAAAAAACTTGGACTTGGAGATAGGTTTGTAACAAATATTGCAATTTTTATAAATACGCTTTTGGATTGAGCACTATATGTATGTATTCTTTCCTCCAATGTAAGACTTTTACAAAAGACTAAGAGTGCAAATGATTATTTTATTCATGGCAGTCCTGAAATGCATATATATTTCAATGTATGCAGAAGCTTTCTTTATTAAAGATGAAATCATTTGTAATATGGTATTTAGTAGCATTAAGTGAATGTTGAGAAAGAATATATAATAAGTTATATTTTGTGGCCTCAAGTAATTTCCAATCTACCTAATTACATAAAACTTAAACATAGCCTTTAATTAAAGAACAATGAAGGCCTATAAGCTTAATTTGCAAACTGTGTGAGTCTGACAGATGTGCCTCAATTGTTCAAATGGGATGAAATCATTGTGTGATACAGGTCCAAGGGCTTTGTGCAGGAAGACAGACTCCAGCAGGCCCTTTGAAGCCTTGAATCAACAGGGTATTCCAGTTGAGTGCATCAAAGTGATGCCACCAATGTTTGCTAATGTAAATGCTAGAAAAAGCAAACCCTTAATTGTTTTATTTGGATTCAAAAATCTAGTCTTGTTGGCATCTTTTCTGGGCCATATACTTATTGCTCTGGTTCCCAGAAATCCACACCTTTGCCATATTGTGTGAAATTGTGGTTTGTGATGTGCTTGTGTGTATGAGTGATGACAAGCATAGTAAATGACAGCAGCTGTGACTGTTGTGCTAAAGTGGTTTGGTTATAACAAGGGTGGGCACAGCGATTATTTTTAATCCATTGTGGTAAGTAGAGCTTTAGTGGTCTTATATTTTGTGTGGTCTTTTTTCAAGAGAAGGTGATTGTTCTTTTTGTAAACTTAGGTTAATGTTTGTCTTTCATTTATATCATTTTTTTTTCTTTACAAAAACTTGTCACTGAATTGTGGGAAACAAAAAAAAATAAATTCACTAGAAAGACTATTTGAGAAATAGCTTTCAGGGTTATATAATAGGCAGCAGTTCAGAATTTTAAGTGTGACATTAATATATCCTTGGGTTATACCTTTATCCTTATATTTATGAAACATATTTGGGATTCTAATGTTTTTTTAAAAATAGTACTTAAAACTAACAGGTTGCCCTCATCTGAAAACTCTTATATATCATCTATCGAATCAATTTAGTCTGGAATCATATTACTGAAAATAGTTTTTGTATAATCTCATTCCTAAAGTACTTAGGGAATCATCTTTTTGATAAGTAGTATATTCTCATTAATAAATTTTTTTCCTGAAGTCTGTGTTAACTAGTTTAGATTTGAATTATTATAATATTTTAAGCACACTTTCTCTTCATTCCTTATATATAAACATAAATACACACATCTTGAGCAAATATAATTGAAGATTTTAAAGTAGCTGGGAGTAATAAAAGACTCAACCACTCTTATTAATGACCTATTAAAAAGGTCAATTTCTCTATTCTTTTGAACTTTTTTATTATATCTGCATCATTTTATATCTTCAGTCAAATTTGTGAATAAAAAACTCAGAATGACACATTTGCATTTTGATTAGGCTCACTTACTGCTTGTGATTGTTGTTTGTTTTCTTAATCTCCCATTTTTACTAGGAAAATATATCTAAATTTAATCCTGTTTAGGCCTGTTCATCTGTAAATTCCCTAGATTTGGTCCAGTTCTGGTCATTCATCTCTTTTTGTAGTACTAATATTTGCAAATAGTTTTTGGTGCACTTTTCTTCATAAGCTGCATCTAAGCTAATTAAAACCCCTATGTTGGCAGCTACTGAAGAGAAGTTGCAGCTGCTTCTACAAACTGAGCAGTTAAGAAATAGGCATACTAGGATTAGAGCCTTTTCCTTCCCACATTGTTTTTCTTTGCACCAGACTTTATACACAAAAGAATCCCACTTGTGAATGATGATTCTGTTTACCCACAAGAGTTGGTTTTCCCGCCACAGTAACTTTTAGTATTTTGAACCACTCAGTATTCAATCTTTTCTATTATCTTTGCACCTTTAATTTTTCCTTTGTACAGTTTCTTTAATGATACTTTCAAACAATTACACTAAACAACTTTTTTTTTTGTCCTAAGATTTACTATGTAAATAAATGTCTTAAAACTGGTTAAATTTTGGAATACTCTGTGAACATGTAGCGGTAAGAAAGTTACTTAGTTACCCTTTGGAAATGGCTCTGTATTAAGTTTTTCTTAATCTTTTATGGTGTTTACTTATTAACTGCATAGAGATTGAACCTTCTTTTGAAGCTCTCATCTCATATTCCTTTTTTTAATAAAAATAAATCTGGATTAATAAATCGTGAAGAAACAATTTTGTAATATCAATTTATTATAGGTGAGGAGGATAAAAGCCACTTAAATACAGCAGGGAAAACACCTTGTTAAAGAAGATTACAGAGAAGATTTAATTTCACAGAAATAGCATACCTTCTTAGATTTAGCAGTTAACATGTCATGTGCTCATCTTTTCATTCAAGATTTAAGACAAAAAATAGTTCACTTCAGACTTATGGTTTTATGACACTATGAAATATTGCCTGTTTTGGAACTCTTTAAAAGTTATTCTAATGAAATTCCTTTGGGTGAGATAAATGGATATGATGTGGGAGGAGAGGAAAAAGAAAATCCTATTAAGGTGAAGTAAAAAGAAAGAAGAGTTTTTAAAGGGTAATAAATATGTAGAAAGAAGTGAAGGGAAGAAGAAATAGGATGAGGCATGAAATGGGGAAGTAAATAAATTCTTTCTGTTTAGTACACTCTCCTAATATATTACCAGCTCCTAGCTATGATCTCAGTTCCTCTGGTATCATGTCTCTTAATTGATAATAGGATTACACAATCATAAAGCACTTATGAAAAACAATCTATTTGTGGAATCACATTTAAGGCGTATCATTAGATAAATACAAATTTATTCATTCAACAAATATGTGTTGTGCTCTTCCTATGGGCAAATATGTTTTCTGCACCTCCTATTCTAGTTACTGTAGCAATCAAAAAGACAGGCGAGTTCCCTGGTTTCAAGGGACTGATATTCTGGAAAGGAGAAGAGGACAATAAAGCTAATAATGTATGGTAAACAAAATAATTTGAGAGAGTTCTAAGTGCTAAGGAAAAAATGTGATGTTATGAAGAACCCATGTTAAATATAATGAAAAAAGTTCCCATTCCTACAACCACAAAAATTTTACCTTGTAATTTGTCTAACAAAAGATGTACAAGATCTTTATGAAGAAAATTAAAACTTTATTGAGAAGAGAAAATATGAAAAACACACACACTAAAACATTAATTTAAAAAGTGAAAAAAATTAAAAGGCAAACAAAACTTTATTGAGATTCTGTTTGGAAAACTGTTAATGGCTGTGAATGTGACTTGAACTAGGATAGTTCTTTTGGTGATGGGTGAGGAAATCAAGATGTAGAAAATGTTAACATTTGCCATTTTGAGGTAGCAGTGGTTACTTTTTTCTGCTATCCATTTGTTCTAATTCCATACTCTTAGATTTGGGTTTGGATGTTGTCATGAATCTGGTATAGGTGAGGTTTTCTGCTGATTCTCATTCTTTTCAGTAGCTGCCTGTGGAGTTAAGTAGACTTAAAAAGAAATGAATACATAAAATGTAAATAAATGGAGAGAAGAATGCTGTGTTTATTGGTGAGACAATTTATTATGAGAATTATGAAAATCTCCCCAAATTATTTTTTGAATTAAACACAATTTCAATGGCATTCATCGAACTTGATCAGTTAATCTGGAAACTGATGTAACAAAAAGGACCATGAATAAGCAAGACATCAAGGCTTCCTATAAAGATATAGTAATCACACTGTTTTTGTACAGGAACAGACAAATTGTGCAGTGAAAGGAACTGAGAGAACAGACACTGATTCACATATGTATAGCAACTTTTAGATATGGAACAGATTATTGTGGAAAGTCTGAACTGTACAAGTGATGTTTAGTATATTTGCTATATGAATTGGAAAATTAATATTAAACACAACACATAAAATAAAAATAAATTCTTAAAACTTTTAGAAGGAAAGTATAACAAAATTTTTAAAAATTAAAAGTTAGAACCTAGAGTCAGATTTTACACCTTTAGGAAAAAGCATTTCTATAATATATCAAAGGCTCTCTTGGAATTAATAAAAAGCATGCAAATCAAATGAAAAATGAGCAAAGAATATATGCCATAAGCAAATGACAAGATGTTCAACCCAATTAGATTTCAGTGAAAATACCAACATAATTATTTACTAATTAGATTTCAGTGAAAATGTCAACATAAATATTTACTACAAACATATTGGCAGAAATTAGGGTCTGTGTCCAATGTTTTGAAAGAAAGTGAGGAAACAGAAAACCCCATTTGATTATATTTACTCTTTCTCATTTACTCTCCTTCCTTGTCACTTGTCTTTTCAGTCAGTTCTCAACTGTAAATAATGAATTTTTCTTCTAGTTAAAAATTCTTCTGTGTCTCTGCTTTGACACTAGATACCAGCCTTGCTCTCAGTTTTGTTCACTTAAACATTTATTTAATATAAGCAAGCATGAATAGGTATTTTTGGTGAAATATTTTTACCTCCTAAGAATTTCTTAAGATGGTATGAGATTATCAGTATCTGTTTTAATATAGAAGATTTGTTTCACTTATAGATATATCTGAGTACTACACAGATATTGTATTGCTCAAAGATGACAAGGTCCTATTCGGTCTAGAGACTAGAAAACTGAAGCATTTTTTAAAGAGGAGGAAGTTTACCTTATGAGCAAGTTGAATAGTCCATACTGAGAACAAATGCAAAGAGAACAATAACCAACATTATTGAGCACTAACCACACTGCTAGACCATGTTTCATTTAGAAATCATATTAATCATAATAAATTTGTCATATAGTGTCATGAACAAAGTTAAAGTCAAACAATACAATATTTTTAAGGTAACTGATGATGAAATGGTGATTCCAATAATAGAAATTAGAAAATAAAGTAGCTGTTATATTTTCCCATTTGTAGTTCATTGGTAGAGAACACTTATTAAATTGGTCTCTGAAAATGTGTTCATTGCTTGCCTATTTAGTTATAAAAAAAAATAGTATACTCTTCTTGGGAGAGTTGTTTTTTACAAATCCTTTTTCCCCCCTTTGGGGATTTTTTTTCATAGGCAAGCACCATTAGGTTGATCCTCTACCAGATACACTGACCATCCTTTATTTTTTTCAATTCTAATGACAGATATTCCTAAAATTGCAGTGTTTGCACAGGAATCATTTTTTCAACGCAATTTATTTTCTTAGCATTAAGTTTTGTTTGGCGTTAAGGTAGCCTGGAAAAGATTTAGTTTCCAACTCAACAATTGGTTTTACGTTAGATAAATATATATATTTCTTTCAAAATTCCAAAAAGCCTCCCTTTTTTAGTGATGGGTATGACTATCATTAAAACTTGTATATGCTTGACATTGACAGTATTCAATATATTGCATGTTTTGTTACAGAAGATTTATTCATTTGATTTCCTTATGTGTCATATCCTTGTCAGTGAATCAAATGATTTGACTTTTTTTTTTTTAACTTGAGTCTAACTTTCACATTATTCTTTTACACTTATATAGATTCTTAGTACTCCAATCAATTCCTTTGTATTTGGGGTTTATAGTTTTAATTTTAAGAACTAAGTATAATTTAGAAAAAAATATTAAAACTAGATATGATCAAATGCTTGTGAACAGCAAACAAGACAAATCACTTAAAATATAAACCTTATGTGGTCATGTAGAATATTTTTCAAAGCTCTAATCCTTCTCTGGATGACTTGCTGCTTTCCTTAAGGTAACGAAGAGCAGGATGTGAGAGAAGTGATAGATAAATGGCAATTGACTTCCTGTACTAGGACCACCACGAAGCAACACTTTCTCCTGAAGCAAAAGGAAATCTTAAGAATTATGAATATGGAGATTTACTATGTGCCTTTCAAGTCACTTAGGTCAAGAGGAAGAGGGTCCCAGCATTTTTGCTTAGAGCTTTGTAGTTCAAGGGTAACACTGGTTACCATGGAACAGTAAGCCAGAACGCGCCAGGACGCAGTGCACCCTTGATCTCATAGGTAGTCAGTGAATATTGGGTAACAGTATTATTCAGGCATAGTTCTGAAATTGAATCTACTTAGAATATTTTCCCTTCATGATTTATGAAACTTTCAGTTTAATCTGAATGTTATAATATTTTATTCTTGACTAAAATACTAAAATTTGTGGGTAAAGAAATTTAGAAACAATGTATAACTTAACCCTTTATAGGACTTTAATGTACTGAACTTTTCGTACGTACTTTTTTTTTAATAGAGAGAGGGGTAAAAGACAAAACAATTCGGTGATTACAGTTATTGACCACTTTCTCCATCTCTCTTATACCTTCAGTGATGATGATTTCAGAGCATTATATGGGCCTGATTCTAAGGAAGATTAAAATGTACTCATTGCACACTGTTTTTACCCTAAATTTATTGGACTGTAAATTTAATTTTGGTGACAGATATTCCTAAAATTAAAACTAGATATGATCAAATGCTTTTGGACAGCAAACAAGACATTAAAAAAAAAAAAAATCCCTGATTTCTTAATTGGTTACTCTTTCACACTGATGCTATTTTACTAAAATGGTGCTGTTAGCTGATCCTGGAGTGAAAAACTCATATTTCTTTTACTTTGTAATAACAAAGTTCTTTCTGGAGAAAATGTTCTTAACCTTGTTTTCATAGATGAAAGGGTTCATAGATGGTTTCTGGGGGTTGGGTAACTATTCTGAAATTGTATGTTATTGTGTAAAAACGGTGAGAGTATGTATTTAGATATATACTTCTCTGGTGAAAGCATCCATACCTTTCATCAGATCCTCAAAACTTTCTCAAGCCATTGGTTTAAAAAGATAAGAATAAAAAAAATTTTTTTTTGTTTTTAAATACTTGGTTCAGAAGTTGAACATGCTAGAAGAATTTTGAAGCTTCGTTTTATAATTGGAGCCATTATAAAGGAACAGCAGATTACAGACATTATTTAGAAAATCATGTCAAGGTTTGTTTTTGTCTCAAGAACGTCCTACGTTATTATATTTTTCTGCCTGGGTCATCTCATTGGCATGCTCTTTACCATAATGGTCCTACTGGACTCGACCACCATACCACAGTACTTTCTAAGCACTACCTTTTGTATTTTACATCTGGCACAGAAAAATTAAAGCAGAAAGCCATCTAAAACAAGTTTTGATCTTGGCACTGTGGTAAGGAAGAGAATTGAGAAAAGAAAATATTCAAATTTGTCATTGTTTAGGATCTATGTGTGTATCCAAAATCTGGCCAAGAGAATGAGGATTTCATTTTTTAAAACAAACACTTAATTTTTGAATTCAGAAAAGGAAAAACAACTCATTTCCCTTAATATGCTCTTTAGAAGAAAACTTTCAGTTGTTGGAATTTTTATCGTAGGGATCTCTAAGATCATGATGAATTCCAAACTTGAATGTAGTATATCCCAGTTCTATAAAAGCAGATTTGATGACCTGGCAATTGATTGTTGGTATTTTTTCATATAATATGAGGGATCTTTGTCAATTCTTTTTAAGCCAGTGACCCTCTGAAAGCAATGATAGGCCTGGAATCAACCCAAATGTCATTCTTTCATCTGCCAAATTTCCTTTATAAATATATTTGCATGTGAAACATTTTCATAGGCAGTTCAATCAGTCAACAAATATTTATTGAGTACCTATTATGTGTGAGGCATTGTGCTATGCTTTGAGGGATATACTAGTAGAAAAACAAACAACAAAGCCAAAACAAACAAAAACTATGGTAAAATTACTGATATTAAAGATTTGTTAATAAAATTATATGCAGGCATTATATTGTGAAGAATAATCAAATTTTGATTTTTATTTAGTGCATTGATTTTTAGTACACTTTAGTTTTTCCATTTTATTAAGACCTAATCATTATGCACATTTTAAATGATCTCATCTTTTCTAAATTAATGTGGAATTGATTACATTTTAAAAGAGTACCAAATTCTGGAATACTGTTTACAGTTTGAAGTAGAATTAAAGTCAACTCAATTGTTCAAACAGTGGAATGAAGCCAGAATCCAGCAAACTAGTAAAAATTGGTAAGGATGTCACCTGCTCCATTTGTAGATTTAGAAGCACCTCACAAGTAACCGAGTGAAAAGCAGTTAAACAGAAAAACTTTTGCAGGTTTTTTGTTGTTGTTGTTGATTCTATGTACCTTGAAATAAAGTACTGTAAATGTAATGGATGTTACCAAGTTATATATACAAAGAAAAAGTTACACTCAAAGGGCTAGGTGGAGCAAGGATGTTAACGGGAAGATGTACAATTGTGAATAAATCACACAGATGTCCAGGTTGACAGATTCCCTGGGGTGATGTGGGGTAGTGTAAATAGATGAGGATTTAGACTCAAAAGATCTGGATTGAAGTTTAAAACTGTCATTTGTCATTAGGGTACCATATGTCCAAGTTTTTTGGGGACAGTCATGGTTTATGTCTGTTGTCCTGACAAAATATATCACCTCTTTCTATCTCTTAAGAATGTATTGGTTTGGACAGGATATTGTATGGTGGCCCTAGTTATTGTGACAACTAACTCTGTTTTCATAGCAATAAAGTTTACACGGTACATTTAGTTTTAGGGTTGTTGAGATAGCCAGAAAAATCTTAATTGCCTAAGAAAGACTTGGGTAATCTGAAAATCATTAAGAGCTATCAAAAAATGTACAAATATTGGTGGATTCATTTGGGCATAGTGATTAAGGTGACAATATAAAGGAAAGTAGTTTTGTTTTAATCATGTCATTCTTGAACAAATTGGTATTACTCTTAGTTGTATAGTTTATTTTTACGAAGTGTGTTGTGTTCAAATCAAGTCACAGACCATGACTATAAGGAAGATTGAAACCTAGACTTTGCTTATGAATAGGGATAAAGATTCCATTTACATTCAATAGGTTTACTAAACTGAAAGAAAAATGGAACCAATTGTTTCATAATTTTACCAATGTTTAATTGTTTTGAATATTCCTACAGTTTGCTTCTTTGTCATCTCCAAGAGATACTTATGTGCTCTTCTTTTAGCTTTGGAAAATGAGAATAACTTATTATTTTTATAGGTGATCAGCAATCACAGCATTTAATGCTAATCCCTATGAATTTGGTCTTAAGTGCAGAATTCCTGAAAGAAAAATTTTCATGCTGCTCTACTCCTAAACCCTGTTTTATTTCAAATGATCCATTTAATCTCTGTAAAATGAGTGCATCTTAGGTTTTTGCGTTTCTTATGGGGATGCTGATGGAGAAACTTAGGCCTTTTTAATCTTAAAATGAAATTTTATTAATCAGAAACAAAACAAAACCAGTTCTTGCTGATAGCAAGTGAGTTTGCCGCAAATTCAAGGTCCATTAATTGATAGGAAGAAGAATTTAATTCTACCTAAATCCAGGAAGCCATTAACTGAACATCAGGAGGACTACAGAAACTTGACAAACAAGAGTCAGGTCACCTTAGGGAGCTATTGAAAATACAGTTTCTTGGACAGGGTGTTTGGGGATAACGATTATTACTTCCTAGGGTTGTTAAAAGTTTTAAGTAGGTAATGCGTATGACAGCATCTGGCCAATGACCTGGAATTCTGAGTGGGCACTCAGTAGATGTTAGTTGAATGAATGAGCAAGATCTGGGAAGACTGAAGAGTCAAGGGGATAATTACTACAAAATAATGCTCTTTCTTTTATTTTTTTCTATGCCAGCCAAGACCCTCTCCCTTAAAGATTAGTACAAATGACCATGGATAAAAAAGTTAATTTGACTGACTCAGATAATTTTTTTTTTAACAAGATTTATGTGTCTTTTCAATCACTCAAATTTTTTTACTTCCAAAATCTGAAATTGAAGATTCTGAACCACCTAGATTAGGATTTGAGGTCACCAAAAGACTCAATTTTACTATCTCCATCTACTGGCAGGGAGGAACTATACCCAAGCATCTGGACTGGCATAGAAAAGAGGAGAAAGAACATTTAAAAGGTAAGCAAAAACAAAATTTTATTTACTCTGAATTTTTAAACTTTTCTTATCATATACTCCTTTGTACTCTTACATAATTAAGGTTGGTATAATGAACAATCATCAAGCAGGAAAATTTGTTTAGGTGGTATAATGCTTTTATCTGATTGATCAACATGAATGATATATATTCAGCAAGTTTAGACGTGAATGGCTTCTTTTCATAATGGGATTTTTTCTTGTCCTCGTACTTCTAAGTTTCTGTTTAGTGATTCTAGTGCTACAGTGCTGTTTTCACTCCTAATAATCTTTAAGCTGCCATGTCTTACCAAAATTCTCTTTTCTGTTTTCTCTGACATGTTAAAGATAATTTCACCTGGCAAATTATTTTAATTGTTACGGTGTAGAGAGAGAATTATCCTTTTCAATGTGTAATTGATCATTTTAGTGTTTCTTAGATTTTTTCCATGCTTAATTTGTAAATTTTTATTAGCGAAAAATACAGAAAATGTCCTTGTTAATTGATAAGTAAAAGTCTTAGTACATATCTGTATCAGAAATTTTTCTTGTAGTTTGGTGTTTTGCTTCTCCATCAGAAATAATTTTTCTATCAACTATATTGGTTCACTTTCAACAAGAAAACAAGCCAACATTGTGGGTAAACTTAGTAATGTGATAACTGCTGTTAAATGAATATTTTGATGCCTTGTGTGGTTGCGCAGTATTGAATCTCTGTAAATTTAAATCAATTATTTTGAATTATCAGTTAGTGTTTTTCATAAAGTTTATGTTCCACAACTTTCTTGAAAGAGCTCTGTCTCCACTTGAGAATGAGTACCATAGCAATTTGTAATGCTAATTAATATTATTACAATTGCTGCAATTGGATTAAGTATAATTTATACTATTTTTCCACCCCTCACTTCCCCCCACCCCATTAGTCCATTACATTGGACAACATTCCATTTCTTTCAGAAGAGGAATGGAATGAATGGATAGATGGATGGATTTATAGGGAACTTTGGTGGAGCGTTTTCCACGTCAAAATTAGATTACATGGGCAAGAATTTCAAGTAAATGCTCTGTTCAAACAGGTCTGTTCATGTGCCGGGAGGTCACGTATGCAGCTCGTCATTTGCTGGCTGCTGGATTATACTCATAGAAACAGTATAGTTGCCATAAAGAGGGGTTCTCAACCCTTCTTGTGGCATCCAAGAATGTCCTATCTGACAGACAATTCAAAGTATTCACTGAGATCCAACGACTAAGATTCGGATGTTTTTGGATAATGTTGAAGGGATCCGTGATACTGTGGTATTAGAAGATAATCCCACCTCACAAATGAAACTTGATGTGGACTTTATAAAATCCAATCCAGTCCCTATTTTCAGCAAAAGCATCTTCTTGAACCTCTATTCCCTGCTTTGTTTCATCTCTTTCCAGTTCTCTTATATCTTGATCTTTGGTTTGATTTTAAAGCTCTTGTCATAAAGCTATATATTGCTGAAGGATCCTGCAAATGAATATATTAAAATCAATTCTGCAATAAAATATGCTTAAAGTCTTCATGTTTATGCTCATTTAATCTCTTATTATAGACCAATTAGGTGAAACAATAATGCATGCTGAGGTGAAAATACCTTGGCACACTAGGATATTCTTAGCTCCTCTGTAACGGTTCTCATAATAATGAAAAGGCTTTGCTTTGAGAAATAAAATTTAAGCAACCTATTTTCCCTTCAAGATAATGTGAGTCTTATTATGCGTTTTTTGTTCTTTATTTACTTTAAGAACCTGACATTTATGTTGTATTTATAATTGTACACAACTTTAAGTTAGATGAGAGTTGTTATGGGTGTGATAGGGCTTGGGAAGCCAGCTTAGCTGCTTTGATTTCCAGCAAGGCAGAATGGTTAGGAAATTCATAAGCATGGATTCCTTTCAGCCTAGCTCATGAAAGGCTATAATTTCCCAGTATAGTTGCTCTTTATTTATGCCTGATATCATTATGTAGAATTACTGCTAAAACCAAAGATCTCACTACACATATGCTCTAAAGCTCAAGCATTGCTTATAGAACTGCAAGCACTTTATATCACTTATTGACAAGCATTTAATAATATTTAAAACATAAGATGAGAGGACATGATTTGTATAGAGTTGACAAATTCTTATTGCTTATAAGAAATTCACAGGCTCACTATGTATACATTATATGCATTCACCTTTGAATATAAAATGCTAAATATTAGCAGAAATAAATATTATTTTGTCAGAGCTTAACCTAGGAGAGAATTTTAAGCATTTTAAACATTCAATAAAGGCATAAACTAATGACCTTCTTTGCATTTTTTCTGTGAAAGAGTTTGTATTGAAGACCTTTTCATTTTTCTTTCTTGGTAAATTTTAAACATCTTACTCTAAAAATGTCAGTATTTTATTTGGATACTGTGTGCTCAATTACAAAAAATAGGTAGTTATTTTCCGTATTTGAAATTCCTGATAAACTTCAGTCTGAATATTGTCAATTATCTCTGATCAATGCAAATTGAAATTTGACAGGGTTTGAGTCTCTTCAAAACAGATGTTCTTTTTTGAAGATATTTTCTCATAAGTAAACTTGTTTGCTTGTTGTTTAAAGGGTAAATAATATAAAATTTTACTTAATCATGTTAGCCAGTTTTTGTCATAGCAATATTATTTGATGCAAATGTATTTTACTACTTAAAATATTTCAGAGCTCCTAATATTATATATAAACTTTCTACATGGAATAATAGTTTTAATTCAATACAAAAGTTGATTAAATATTGAAAAAAAAGAACAGAAATCAATGGTGAATCTTTAAAGTGAATGTTTCTTTGTAATGTGAATCACTCCTAGTTTATCTCCTGAGTTCTGGTTTTGGCCTTTTTATGGTGTCTACAGTAATGTACAACCTTACCATAGAATGAAAAATAATAGTATTGCCTAAACATGTTTTACTAAATAGCCCTTGGATTAACTTGATTGGTCCATATTGGGCAACCCATAAGGCAAGGGAAATGGGCTTATTTTGACTTTGCAGCAGTTCTTCTGGGTGGGATCGGTACTACCATTACCAAGTGACTGCTTCACAGTGGTGTCAGGAAATGCTGGGAATATGCTCAGTATATTAACGTTTCCTTATTCCATATTTACGATGCTGACCTCCAGAACACAAGTCCCCATTTCTTACCATTGCTTATATTTAGGGAAGAAGCTAAAGGCTGAATTCTTGAGCTTCTCAATAAGTTCAAAAGAATTTCAAACCTTTTATTTAAGGGAAGTACCAGGTCAAGGAACTGATAAAATTTCTAGAGTTGCTGCTTTTCTTCCTCTTTAGTCTGCCTGTAGGATGGAATCAGAAATTTGAAAACACTTCCTAAAATTATTTCTTCTTCCTTAATTAATTTCATTTTTGTAAAATTTGAATCCTTATACATATGAATAATTTTGCATTATTTCTTACATAATGGTCTCCTATTTTCTAACATCATGAAAAGTTGGTATGTGCTAATACATTTTCTCTAATTCTATTCAAATTGGATGGAATATAATGGGCAATGTATCTCTTTCACTAGTATACTGATTGTTAATTATTAAAATGTTTATTTCATCCAAATATCATTTTATTTGAACTTTAAAAGTACCTGTAATTATCCCAAATTATGGGGGAAAAACTCAGACATCTTGTGAGTTGCCTAAAATAATAAGAGTTTACCAGCAATACATTCATATTTCATTAATGTCTAAAATTGTTTTCTGTCGTGTTCTGGGCTATCAAGTTTTTTTATACTATCACTATGCATTAGGTTATGCCATGTGCCCGGCACAGAGCTAGATACTGATTACGGACTTCAGTAAAATTAGTTTTGCCTTCCCTACGAATTCCTAGTGCATTGGAAAAGAAAGGTTACCAAATACATTATAATGAAAGTGTATATTCCTAAAGGAATGACAGTGGGGAATCAAGGACTACTTTTTAAAAGCTCTAATATCTGAATTGAATTTTTATAAGTGAATGCTAGTTTACTGGTGTAACTATTCTAGGAATGATACAAAATTATAGTTCTAGAAGTTGTCACATTAAGAACACAGGGCTTGTTTTGTTCTGGATGTTCCTAGTACAATGCCTGAAACATAATAGGTTCTCCATTGTTGAATATTCATTTTCTTAAGGGATGAAGTGATTAACAGCTATCCTGTAGTATAAGTTCAGGAACTTCATTTGAGCATATCTTGTATAATTATATTTCTTTTTGTGGTTTACTTAAAATAATCCCTTTTATTTTTCCTTAGGAAAGATTCTTAAAATTCACAGCTTGTGGTAGACAATGAGCTTTGTTGCTTGTCTTTGTTTTATTTTGCTATTGTTTTAAAGCTATGGGAAATGATAGTTTGAATTAGTGATACAAATTAGAGCCCAGGCTTTCTGTGGTATATATTATTGCACTTTTGTATTAATAGTCAGAATTTAAAATATTAAGCATGCAAGTGGGGTATTTATATATAATGTGGAATTGATGGACAGATATTTGTTTGAGTTGTGGAAACCAAGTATCACTTCTGTCTGCAGAATCAAGTAAGGTTAGGAGATTACTTCGAATTTTTCTGGGGGAAAAGAAATGGTACCAGCTCATGGAGATAGAAAAATTACAGAAGATATTTTAATATTAAAAGTGAAATTTGTTAATTGAAAGTTAAAGTGAAAGCAGAAATAGTTATACACTTGATTAGGATAAAGACGAATTATCACAGGTTGAAAACCAGAGAGCAAAGCAAGGCAGAAATAGACCAGTGAAAATGTGTATTTATCAAGTAAGGATTAGAAAAAGATACAACTGACTCTTACAGAAGTACTTTCAATACAATGGGAAAATAATGTATATTTGTACGTAAACACTTGGATGATTTATCATTCCTTATGAGTTTCCTATTATCCAGAAATCTTTTTTAATACTTCATTATCAATAACACATTTTGAAGGAGCATAATCCTTATTGCTTTTTGTAATTCTCTTACTTATGTCCTCTTTTATCCATAATAAATATATCTTTAAAGGGAGTAATACATGGTGAGTATTATTACATTAATTTTAATGTTCAACATATCGAATACATACAGATATGCTAAACATATAGAATACATACAGATATATAATGATTCTATAAAACTGAATTAGAGGTCTACACATATAGTTAACAATTTTGCAGCATTTACGTAATTTAGTTCCCTTCTTTTTTTAAATTTTGGGTTCATTTTAGTTTTCAATAATTTAATAGGAGTTGAGTAGGGTAGTAATGAAATGATACATAATTATGATTTTAAAATTAGGGTTTATATATATAGTTTTTCATTTTTCATGCTAAAACTCACTTTCTAAGTTAATCAGTATTTATTTTTGTTCAGGATATAGTGCAAGAAGCTTGTAAATATTTTAGTGATTTGACTACCAATATGTGTTTTATTTCGTTGCTGTTGTTTTTGACTATACCATTGGTTGGATATAGGAAGAACAAATGATCAATAAAATAGTAACAAAATATTTATTTGTCTCATCCCTAAATATGCTAGTAAAGTTATATGTTTAGAAGGATGGTTTTTAAAACAGCAGAATTATAAGAGTACAGTTTTAAATTGGCAGAACTTAATGTTTGTAGCTTTGTTTCTTTTCCTTTTGATTATAGGCCTCATTGCTTGGTATTTGCATAAAACTTTGACAGTCATCTGTAAATCATATATATTTGGTGGCAAACTCTACTGCATTTTGAGTTGAATTTTTTGGGAATAGCAATTTAACTTAAAAGAAAATTCACAATTCTTTTCACCACAGCCTAGATTTTCAGCCTTTAAATTAAATTAAATTATAGTTAATGGAATTGCCAATTATAAAGGAAAAAGATGTAAGCAGTTTAAGTATATACATTTTAGGCATGAGCTTTTTTGACTGAAGATATAAAAACAGAATTCAAATCTTTTAATAGTCATGTAGTTTTCTAGACTGTATATGAAAGAGTAAATACTGCTATATTTGTAAAGAGTGCCTTGGGTATAAGGCATTTGTTTTGAGACAAAATGGGACAAATGTTAAATTTTAATAAATTTGATTAGAAAAATTCAACCATTTAAAAAATTAGTTACCAAAATGCTATAAACTACTGCTTTAAACACTTCTGAAATATGTAGATTGTTGGAAGAAAATTTAGAGGGAAATATGTCATTTTTAAAAGAAGTATTTGAAAACATGCAGTTTATGAATTTAATTTTAATAGTCATCATTTTATTAATAAAATTTACCAGTAAAGGGGAGAGATCTGACTAGCTTGATATTGTTCTGCATTTATAGGAGATATACTGGTACTAAATTATTTGACTGAAAGAGGTATGGGTTTATTTCATATATGTTAACATAATCAACAGCAGTGTCAAATATTAGCATCCAGAAAGAGGGAAAGTACTTCTTTATGGATTAGTTACTGTTAAGGAGTAGTTTAGGTACTGACAAGAAAGGTAATTACATTATTTATTTTATTAAAAAATCTTGTGGCACTTAAAGCATATTTACTAATATGATGATATTCCCAATAATTTGGACTGAAAATATTAAAAGGAAAATTTATTTGCCTTTACCTTGACTTTTTAATTGCTAGATAATATAAATGAATAATTACCGATTGATTGTTGAAATAGCAAAGTTTAGAGAATGAAAAAGCTGCTTCATAAATAAAACCTAAAATTATTTTGGTAGTTAGGGGTAAAGCAGGCTGTTCTTTAACCTTAATAATGTTCTAAGTAAATATGACCCTTGACATTAGGTTTCTTTTAGATTAAAGAAGTTTCTGAGAGCAATGTTTTAAATTGTATTTTATCAATGTGGAATAATGTCTGTATAAATGTATATATTTTAATTTTTATTTTGGAGTTTAAGGAAAAGTTTTGTTCCATTCTCTCTTTTTATCCTCTCATTTGAGATGTATTGTTATTATTGTATTATTATTGCTATTATTTCCAGCTTACTGATGAAACTGAGATGCAAAGAGATTGTATTATTTAAGGACACATAGTTGGTGTTTCAGTTTGCCAAAAGGCTGCCGATGCAAAGTACCAGAAATGTGTTGGCTTTTATCAATGTTATTTATTTGGGGTGAAAGCTTACAGTTCCAAGGCTTTGAAAAGTCCAACTCAAGGTACCTTAAGAGGTGCCTTCTCACCAAAGTCAGCTGCCATGTGTTGAAGCAAGATGGCGGGTGATTCCTGCCTGGTCTCTACTTTCCCTCTGGGCATCCTCTCTCAAGCTCAGCTGCTCTGCTTTCTTCCAGATTTGTCAATATATTTTGGCTAACATAAATACTAAATGAAAAATTACTACAGTTACTGTAATGCTGCTCAAGATTGGGAGAAAAAAAAAAAAATTCTTGTGATCCAACAAATTTGTGTACCATAGAAGGTGTTTTCGTTTTCTAATATTATGTAGAAAATTACCAAGAAATTTAGCAGCTTAAAACAACACCCATTTATTAACTCACAATTTTATAGGGCAGAAGTCTAGGAACTGTGTGGCCAGGTTCTCTGATGTCTTAAAAGGCTAAACTTAAGGGGTCAGCAGGAGACTTAAGGGAAAAATATGCTTGCAAGCTTATTCAGATTCCTCGAGATTTTAGGACAGAGATCCCCTTTTCATTGCTGACTGTCAGCCACAAACCATTCTCAGCTCATACGGGCGTCCCACGTTCAGTGGCACATGACCACTTCCATCTTCAAAGTTAGCAAGGAAGAATCTGTCTTGCATGGAATTGGTTTTCAGGAGGTCCCACTTCCTTTTAAGGGCCCACGTGATTAGGTTAGTCCCAACTCAATATCTGCCTTTTGATTAACTCACAGTCAACTGAGTTAATCAAACAATCATAACATAATCATGGGATTAATATCCCATCTTTTTCACAGGGGATTATACAAGGGCAAGGATCATTAGGATTCTGCCTGCCACCAGGAGGCAAGATCACTGGTGTGAAATCAGTGAGAGAGGAAACAAGAGTTTTAAGATTTTAAGTGGGGAAACAGAAGGACTGGGGAATTGAATCATTAAAATGGAATCAAGTTTTGGGAGAAAAGGAAAAGGTAGATTATAATGGAAAAAGGAAGAGAGAAGAAAAATATTAAGTCTAGTATAAAAAGTCATATCTTTTAATAGGCCTTTAGTAAAATCTGTATTTTACAATTTCATGGCCATACCCAAAAAGAGTAAAGAGCACCAGCTTTGTCTTATTTTTGGAAGTGACTATCCATATATAAGAGTTTGAATGTTGAGGCAGGGGGACAAATGGATGAATAATGGTGCATATTTGGTATTCTTATCTCTCTATAATCTTACTGTAGGTACAAAGTTCAGTACTGTACAATATGTCTCTCATTGAGGCATTGCTATAATTTAAGTCTGTTGCCCTGATATCCTAAGGTTAAAAAAAGTATATTAAAAATGTGTCAGGTATCATGTCATTCACATTACTTAATGTGCAAAATCCAGTTTAGGATTTTTTTAATTCATAAAATTATATTAGAAGCTGAATAAAACAACAGTTGAAAATTTTTTTAACTTACTACAATTTAGCATTAGCATACTTAAATGGGTTTTCATGGCCTGAATGACCATAACTACCTTCATTTTTAGATTTTTATAAGTAAGTTAATGTTACTGCTCATTTTATAAATATAATTATAGGTTTCCTCTCGTTGCTAACTCTACAGTGGTTGGCTATAAGAATACTTTCTTCTTCACAGTACTAATTTGCCCTCCCTCTCCCCGCTCACCTCTAACACACTAATAAAAACAAAGATATTCCTAACAACACATTTTAACATTTCCCACATGTAAAAAGATTTCATGCCCACTCAATGTGTAAACTATTTTATGCTGTATTTTCCTCTTAGAGATTCTAAATTCATATTAGCAAACTGGAGGCACTGAGCAGTTGTGCAACATTTCCTATAGTTTCACTGTGCTACCAGTTCCCATACGATAAGAAATTCAGACCATTATTTTGACTTTGCTTTTCTTTTCAAGTTCGTTTAAGGTTTGAGGTCATCTAGTAGTCCAATTATTAGGAATCTTTGTCCTTGAATTAGATAGCTTTTTTTAACAGAAGTTCTGGGCCCAGATAATAAGCAGCTATTAAAATCATTTTCGCAGCTTATTTTTTAAATCATTGCTAGCAAGGAGCAGGTTAAAAAAAAAAAAACCCTATAAATATGGTCTGGTGTGCTAATTAACATTTCAGAGATCCGTGAAAAAAGCTGATAACTTCGTTATATTACTACACTTTCCCTTATTTTATCCTCACATTTCTTTTTCCTCAACTCTCAAAAACCCCTCGTAGTTTGCCAAATATGGAATTAATGTACATCTTTAGTTAATTAATTGGCTGAAGCGCCTCAGGTCTTATTTTGAAAATAGGGGACTTTTGTCATTGTTTTATTATTTAGAAATGGAGTTATATCCAGTTTTTTTATTCTCATGTGACTCAGATCACTCTTGTAGGTCAGGGCTTAACTCAACTTTATTGTGACTTTAGGAATCTTAAAGACTTGATAATTAACATTTCAGAAATTTGCTTTGAAAAGACTCATTTGTTTTGTTCTTTCCAGTACAAAGATATAAAGGCTTTTATTCAATAATGTTAAAATAATCTTTGTTTTACTGGATAAATTCTGAAAAGTGTGTTACTTTTTTATGGTGAATACAGCGTACCTAACACTTGTTTAGGGTAAAAATTTGAAAAGTAAAATGCATTTATTTCGAAATGTAATTTTTGAAATGTCTGTTCTAAATTTATGTCTATGTATATATTTTTGCTTTAGGAGTACAAGATCCCCAGCACGAGAGAATTATTACTGTGTCTACTAATGGAAGTATTCACAGCCCGAGGTTCCCTCATACTTATCCAAGAAATATGGTATTGATATGGAAATTAGTAGCAGTAGAGGAGAATGTATGGATACAGCTTACATTTGATGAAAGATTTGGGCTTGAAGACCCAGAAGATGACATATGCAAGTAAGTTATCATACTGGAAATTCTAAGCATGATTTTAAAAACTGCCATAATCTTTCATGTTGCTTCATTTTGATGATATGATTTTAAATGGCATATTTTGTTCTGTTATGCTTTTCTAATTATCTGATAAATTTACTACCTTATGACATATGCAAGTAAGAAGATGACATATGCAAGTAAGTTATCATACTGGAAATTCTAAGCATGATTTTAAGAAGAAGATGACATATGCAAGTAAGTTATCATACTGGAAATTCTAAGCATGATTTTAAAAACTGCCATAATCTTTCATGTTGCTTCATTTTGATGATATGATTTTAAATGGCATATTTTGTTCTGTTATGCTTTTCTAATTATCTGATAAATTTACTACCTTAGGTAAGCTCTGTTTCATTTAAAAACCTCATTTAAAATCAAAGTACACTGACATGTACATATATAGTCATTATTTTCTCCCTAATTTTGAAAATAATATGAGGTAGCTTATGGTAAAAGTACCTGGACAGTAAAACTATTTAAAATTAAACAATAAAAGCTAAATAAAGGAATCGATTTATGCCAGAAAACCCAGGTTACAATTAGTGCTAGCAGTTTTATATTTTTGTTTCTAAGAGCCAAACCAATAAAATAAACAATAAGTTTTTTTAAAAATTGTATGCATGGGAACATATTACATAGGTAAACACATATGAATATATATACACACAAAGGACTAAGAAGTTTGACTATTTCATCACAAAGAAGAAATACAGTTGTGAAGCCAGAATTAGAAATGTAGGCTAACATTATGACTTGCCAGGTAGGAATTCATCATAATTCTCCTGGAAGCATTCATGAACCAAAGTCAGCTGCATTATTTCACCCAAGCAAAAGACCACCTACTGTATGTCATACAAATATTGCTCTTCACATCCCGTGTGAATGCACTTGTCAAGGTTGGGTGGTCTTCTTGAAGATTTTTCACTTCAGTGGCATTTGTATATCATGAAAATATTTTACTTGAGCTTCTTTGCAGGGTTCTTTCTTTTCTCTTTGATATACAAGTTAAAAGAGAAGTTTCATTTTATGGCATATTATACATAAATATTTCAGTTCAGATGAAATAAATGTTGTACTTGCTGTCATCACAGTTTGTATCTTTTACATTTGTATAGTTAAATTTTTGTCACGTTTTTCTTTCTGTGACTAGGTATTTTATCTGTTTTCTCCCCCTCTTACATGTATAATTTTAGACTTTGAATGCTAGAAGCTATCTGGGCTATCTTGTCTTTAGAGCCTGTTTTCAACCCTTCATTTCATAGATAAGGAAGTTAAGATCAGAGATGTGAAGTAACAGCTGCATGTCTCATGTATATTTTGTGCCAAACCAAATGCTAAAAATCCATTTTCCCTAATGCACATATAAGTAGTGTTTCACCATGTTATATATGGCATCTCTTGTCTTCTTTTCATAAACAAGCTTCCATAATCTTGTCCAGAATTGTGAAGGATCTGAGATTTTGCTCTTCTTGCAAAGTAGCAAGTTAGCCTACCACAGTTTCATGGATGCTGGCAGGAAACAGGAAACTCCTGGATCAGAGACAAAGGACTTTATTACAGCAGTAGCGGTAGCTGGAGTATTCGCTTGTGCCTGTCACTGAAATCCTAAAATTCACAGGGCTATGCCAGGAGGGCCAAGAAACACCTGCACGCTTAGTGGGTATGTTACAGATAGGAAGCATTATAAGTGTGTGTATATATATGCATTTATGTATGTTTGTGTATGTTTGTATAATATATATGTACGAGTAAATAATATAAATTAAACCTAGAATGTTTTTAACTCAATTTAAGAAAAGTGATACTTTCAATAATTTTGAAAACCACCACCCTCCATGTTGCTCCCTGGTTATACCTTCTTCTTCCCTGGTTACACCTCCCCTTGTCTCTGCAGATATAATCAATATCCTAAATTTTGTTACTTGCCCTTCTGCTTTTCTCTATAATTTTACCACATGTATTCATATCTGTCTATACAATAAATTACTATTTTTGTCTGTTTTTAATGTGTATAAGTAGAATCATACTGTGTTTTCTTCTGTGACTTGACATATTTTTTAAAAAAGCAAAACTATACAATATCATATTTTTAGGATTTATTCATGTTGGTGCAAATAGTTTGTCATTGGTTTTCATTGATGTGTAGTATTCCATTGTATAATAGCCAACTTTTTTTGCCTGCTCACTGTTGATGAATGTTTGTTTTGTTTCCAGTCCTCCTTGTGCAAAAGCAAAAAAAAACTTTGAGTCTATATCTAAGAATTGTATTGCTGTCTTAAGACACTCATATTGTCAACTCTACTAGGTAGAATTAAATTGTTTGTAACAGTGAATGGCCAGTTTACACTTCTACCAACATCATGTGAGAATTTATTTTGCACCATGTTCTCACCAGTCTTTGGATTTGTCATTCTTTTAATTTTTGTGCCTTATTATTAATTTTAATTTGTTTTTCCTGTTTGCTAATGAAATTGAGAAAGTTTCATACTGTTTTCTTTTCTGTGAAATGCCTACTCATGTCTTTTGCCCAGACAAATATTGGGTTATTTGTCTATTTAAAATTTGTTTATCATATATAAATACTTAATCCACCTGAAATTGATTTTTTTTCTGTGGTGTAAGATTTGTCTTATGGTATCAAATAGTGTCTCAGCATTCTTTATAAAATGGTCATTCTTTTCCCCAATGGTGTCCAGTGATGTAAGTTGTAGTACAGGTTTCAGTAAACGGTCTGGACAGTTTCTGGGCTGTCTATTGTCTTGATTTGGTCAGTTGTGTCTTTCTGTGCACCAAAATGACACAATCTTGATTACTGTAGCATTTTAAAAACTATGTAGTAAAGGGAAGTCTAACCTCATTTTCTTCTCCTTTGGCAGCATCTTAGCTAATTTGCTTTTTAATATATTTTTTAGAAATAGGTTGTCAAGTTCTTTGAAAAATCCTGTTTTTTTTTTATTGCAGTAGCATTGGATCTATAGATTGTTTTGAAGAGAATTGACATCTTCATGATAATGAGTCTTCCCAGCCTTGAAGACTTTGTTTCTCTATTTATTGGGGTCTTTAAGGTCTATACAGTTTAAAAATTTTTTTCATAAAGATGTCACACATATTTTATTTAGACTTATTTCTATATTCTTTACAGACTTTATAGCTAAGATCTCTTTTTTTGAAAATTATGTTTTCTAGTTCTATATTGCTGGTGTATACAAATACAATTGATTTTAAATATTGATCTTATATCTGAAAAACTTAAGCTATTTTATTAATTTTAATAATTGTTCTGGAAATTATTTTGGATTTTTGCAGAAAATCATAATGTTTGTGAAAAAGATAGGTCTATTTCTTCCTTTCAATTTTTAAATTTCATTTCCGTCTCTTATTATACTGTTGATTATATTAGTAGGTATCTTTGTCTTCTTTCTGATCTTAGAGGGTTTTCTTATTTAAAAAAGAAAACTTTTAAATTTGGAATCACTTTAAATTTACAGAATGGTACAAAGTTAGTACAGAGTTTACATATAATCTTTGCCCAGGTTCCCCCATATTAAAACTTACACAACCATGGCACATTTGAAATGAACATCTATACAATGCTGTTAACTAAACTCCAGGTTTTATTGGGATGTCAGCAGTTTTTCCTCTAATGTCCTTATTCTGTGCCAGAATATTTTTCCTGGATATAACCATGTTGCATTTAGTTGTCTTGTTTCTGTAGTCCCCTCCAATCTGTGACAGTGTCTCTCTTTCCTAGTATTTCATGACACTGACAGGTTTGAAGAGTATTGCTCAGGTGTTTTGTAGAATGTCCCTCAACTTGGATTTATCTGTTTTCTTATGATTAGACTGGAATAAGGTGTGTGTGTGGGGGGAGAATTCCAAATAGATGATATGGCCTTCTGGCCATATCATAGAGAGAATATATAGTATCAACATCATTTATCACTGGTGATGTTAAATTTGGTCACTTATTTAAAATGGTGGCATAAAGTGTTGGGATTGGGGAGAGAGAACGTAAACTACCAGATCCCTTTCTTCATTCAAACATTCATGCTCCAGTTAAGTCTGTTAGAGTGTTTTAGAAGTTTTCTAACAAGCTATTTAACGATTCTATCTCTATAAATGAAATTGCAGAGCAGAGTAATATCATGCTGAACATGATATCATATGTTTCAATTGGCCACTTAGTGTTTTATCTAATCCCATTTTCTTGTACAATAAAATATTACCAATTTAGAAATATCTCTGTAAATCTCTT
>JAQZBX010027300.1:0-11711 GCA_029593785.1 Cabassous unicinctus
AACAAGAACAGCTCAGTAGATGCAGTGTAGACAGATGACAAGCAGAAATTCACACTTCCCACCCTCGCCATGCCCCCCAAGTCTGCCTCCTGGAATCTAGGCAGTATCCTGGGTAAAGGAGAGGGCAGACAATCCAGACGGAGCAAAAGGGAGCTGGAAATTGACATTAAGTTCAGCTACAGAGAAATAAAGTTATATTCTTTCCACACACATTATGAATTAAAGGGTCATTTTTGAACAAGGCTGTAATCATAAATATCCTAACACTCTTTTTAAGGAAGAGCATTTTGGTTACGTACCAAAGACCTACAAATGACATTTTTTGCACTAAAACACATGCTTAGAGGGAGCTGATGTGTCTCAGTGGTTGCGTGCCAGCTTCCCACATATGAGGTCCCAGGTTCAATCACCTGCCCCGGTACCTCAAAAAAAATAAAATAAAATAAAGGCATAGAAAAACCCCACATGCTTAAAGCTGTGGGCCACATTGCTACTTTGGTATAAATCTCTTATTATATGCCTCATAGGGTCCTTTTTAATTATTGATCTGAGATACATGTACTGAGCACCTGTTATATGCCAAGTGTTCTGCTTCACGGGTTTAAATATATCAATTCATAGAAAACAAGGAACAGAAGAGAAATCCCTTAGTCTGATAAAGGGTTCTATCCTTACATTCAGACCCATGATATTTAATGGATATACTAAAAGCATCCCGGAAAGACAGGGGCCATATAAAGATACAGGTTATTACTCATATTGCTCAAATGTACTGGGTTTCCTAGACAATGAATGGAGGAAAATAATGCAGAGTATAAGTACTGGAAAATAAGAAACAAAATTGTCCTGATTTACAGATAATATGATGGACTATATCAAAACTCCAAGAGAATCTACAAGGAATTATTCAAACCAACAAGGTACTTCTTTTATAATAGGACTCCCAAGACCTATTATAAAATCATAGTAATAAATAGAGAATGATATTGATACAGAGATAGACAAATTGAACAGTTGAAAAAAATAGCCTAAATTAGGTATGATATAGGGAGCATTTAAAATCAGTCAGGAGAAAAAATAGATAAATGGGACCTCATCAAAATTAAATACTTTTATGCTTCAAAGAACCTTGACAAGTAAGTTTAAAAAAAAAAAGCAGACTTCTCAAGGGAAGAAAATATTTGGAAACCACGTATCCAATAAGGGTTTAATATCCAGAATATATAAATAAAACCTACAACTCAACAATGAAAACACAACCAATTTTAAAATGGGCAAAAGACTTGAATAGACACTTTTCCAAAAAGGAAATACAAAAAGCACATGAAAAGACAGTTAACATCACTAGCTATCAGAGAAATGCAAATCAAAACCACAATGAGATATCATTTCACACCTACTGCATGGCTACTATAAAACAAAAAACAAACAGAAAACTACAAGTGTTGAAGAGGATGTGGAGAAAAAGTAACACTTACTCACTGCTAGTGGGAATGTAGCATGATACAGCCATTGTGGAGGACAGTTTGGTGATTCTTCGAGAAGCTAAGTATAGAATTATTGCCATATGATCCAGAAATCCCACTACTAGTTATATACTCAAAAGAACTGAAAGGAGGGACACAAACAAATATTTGCAGACTGAGGTTCATAAAGACATTATTCACAATTGCCAAAAGATGGAAACAACCCAAGTGTCCATCAACTGATGCATGGATAAACAAAATGTGGTATAAACATACAATGAAATATTATTCAGCTATAAGAAGGAATGAAGTCCTGATGCATGTGACAACACGGATGAACCTTGAGTATTATGTTGAGAGAAATAATCCAGACACAAAAAGACAAATACTGTTCTGTCCCACTAATATGAACTCATTATAATGAACAAACCCTTGGAGTTAAAATCTAAAGTGTAGGTTCCCAGGAGATAGAATGAGGGTGGAGAATGGGGAGCTGATGCTTAATTTATGCAGAATTTTTAATAAGGTTGATTGTAGATGTTTGGAAATGATTGGAGGTGATGGTAGTGCATTATTGTGAATGTAATTAACAGCGCTGATTTATGGGTGCGATTGTGGTTGAAAGGGGGAAGTTTAGGGTCATGTATGTCACTGGAAGGAAAGCTAAAGGACAAAACATGGGGCTGTATAACACAGTGAACCCTGTTGTGGATGATGACCATGGCTTATGGTGCAGATATGGGAATGTTCTTCCATGAATTGTAACAAATATACATCACTGTTACAGGGTGTTAATAAAAGGGTGGTATATGGGAAAATGAAACAATGCAAAGTATGAACTATAGTTAACAGTTATATTGTAGTATTCTTTCATCAAGTATAACAAAGGTACCACACCAGTGCTAAGTTCAATGATAGGGGCCTATAAAGTGGTTTGGGATTTTTCTTTTTGGAGCAATGAGAATGTTCTTAAATTGATTGTGGTGATGAATGTACAACTCTGTGATTATACCGAGAGCCATTGGCTGTATATTGTGAGTGGATCGCATGCTGTGTGAATAGAACTGCTTAAAAAATACCAGTTTGGGGAAACTGTCTTTCCATATGGAAAAATAATGCATTTCCTTCTCTCAATAAACACAAAAGTAAACTATGATGGATTAAAGACCTAAATGTAAAAAACAAAACTTTATAGCCAATATATATATATTTTTAAATTTTGTTAGAAAATATTTCTTAAATAAGACAAAAATAGCAGGAATAATAAAGAAATATTTTATATATTTAGCTACAATACAAATGAAAATATGTCACAAATAACCATAAAGTAAAAAATCAAGCTACAGACTCGAGAAGGCATTTGCAATACATACAATGAATAGATGTTAACATTCAGGCTATATATATTTTTAAGAAAATCTTCCACAAACCAAATAGGAAGCAAAATATCCCAATAGTCATCTGGCAAAAGATATGAACAGGAAATTAATGGAAGCAAAAACCCAAATAGTCAATACACATATAGAAAGATACTTAGCCTCATAATAATCAGATATTATTAAAACAAGAAAATATTTCCCACTTACTTGATCAGCAAAACATGAAAAAATTTGACAATACTACTGATTTGGGGATAGAGAAGCAGAAACTTGTACACTGATGATTGGAGAATAAGTTGGTGGAATCATTTTAGAGAATCATTGTGCATTATCCAGTAAATTTGAAGATGAAATTACCTAGCAACTCTAGTTGTGAATATATTCCCTAATTATATACATGTCCACAAGTAAAAACATGGGCAAGTATATTCATCACTTTGTCATATTTAACAGAAAAACATAAGGAAACAATGCAAACACCACTTGGTAAGAGAACATAACAATACATTTTGATTGTTTACACAATTACTACAATAATTCAGCTAAGACAAGTGAATAAATCTTGAAAACAATGCTGAGCAAAAAGTAAATTGTGGAATATTATGTACATTCTATTATCTAAATAAATCAAAAGAATGGCAAATAATACGTTATTTCACATACACAACTATGAGGAATTATACAAAAGTTTGATATGGATATTTACAAAATTCAGCATAGAAGCTTCGTCTGGGGAGGAGGAGACTGGGGCAGGGGCAGGAAACAGTGGTACTACAACTTTATTTGCATTTTTTCCCTTTTCAAGGAAAAAAATTAAAACAAATATGACAAATGTAAATGTATTATTTTGGATTAGGATATGTTTGTTACATTATTTTTAGTACCTATCTTTATCTTTTAAAACATTTTCAGGACTTCAACAATAAAACAAAAGGAGGCAACGAAACCCACATCTATTTAGTTCCCACAGAGTAACGTAAATAAGAATAATTAGGGAAAAGCATGTAGGTTAAGACTAGCATGAGCCTAGATCTATTCTAGCAGATAAACTGTTGCATCACGGTTTCATTCTGTTACTAAGTGCATGAAATCAGATTTTGAAGGTACCACCAGATCATCTGTTTCCATTTATTCATGTAAAGGCTGAGCAAATGAAGACCTGGGGGCCCTAACAAACTCAAGATCATACAAAGAGTTAACACGAGGGTCAGGTTAAGATAAAAATCTCTCTCCTTTCCCAGCTTGTTTTCCTGGCATCTTCCATTCACTGTGGGAATTGCTCCTTCAAGTTGGGTGGTACGGGCAGTTCAAGTGACTAAAGAAATGTGCTGAACTGTAACTACCATTGTTAACTGTGAGGTTGTGGTAGATGTCACAAGTAGATTTTCAGCATGAGGAGACTAGAGGGATAGAACACTGACACAGGGGACATCAGAAACAAAGACTTCAAATGGAGACCTATGGCATGTTTGGGAAACAGCACGTTGGCTAGAACAACATGTGAGACTAAAGAATTATTGATAATTAAGGCTTGAAAGATTAGGAATGTGCAAGTGAAACGGTAAGCAAAAAAAAGTGAGCAACAAATGATATTATTATACTGAAAAAAAGTTGAATCCAGCAGTGTAGGATAGTTTGAAGCAGGGAGAGACTAGAGGCCAGAACGTCAGTTGGAGATTATTATAATTTTTATGTGAAAGTTGAAATAATGACAACGATAGTGGGATAAGAAATGGAAGAATGGATAGAAAAGGCATTGGGATGGCTGAATCTAGAAAGCCTGGCAACTGTTTGAATATACAGGGAAGAAAGAAGAAAAAGAACTCGACGGTTTCCAGTCCATGTGACTTGGACACTGCAACTGCCTCAAATTGGAAAGTCAACAGGAAGGGACAGATACTTAGGGAGAGGAAAATTAACTCAGGGTGGCACATCTTTAGTTTAGGTTTCAGTGGCCCATCCAAGTGGAAATAACCAGGAAAACCAGTTGTAGTTGTGGATCTGAACTTTAATAGAGACATCAGAGTAGGTGATGCAGTACAGGACTCAGTTGAATAGAAGTAATAGTTGAAATCATGGCAATGGAAGATAGGCTAAGGAGTAAAATAACAGGAAAAAATTGCATGTGTGGGTGTGGAGCTGGGGGTTGAGGGGAGGATGTACAGTAGGATACAGAAAAGCAGTAATCTAAAACCGGAAGAATATCCCGAGGCTGAGAGATGGAGCAGGAGGGTTTAATTGACATGACATCCAGGAAAGAGAGAATTTCAAGGTGAAAAGGTAATGACCACAAGGACCATTACAGAGAGGAGCCTCCAGTGGTTATGCCATGGTGGACTTCCAATGGTGTGGTTTTATTGGAGTGATAGAGATAGAAGGTGGCTTGCATTGAGTTAGTAAGAGACTAGATGGTGAAGTGGAAGATTTAAAGGCAAGGTCATTTTCTATGATTTTGATGGTAGGAACAAGTTGAAAGGATAATAACCTGAGGATGCCCCCCATAAGGTGCTATTTTGGTTGGTAAGAAATGAACTTATTGTAAACATCTGGAAAAGAGCTGGTATTGGATATACAAGTGAAAAGTTAAAAAGGTGATGATGGGTTGGTGAACGTACTTCTGGAGGTGAAAGGTGATAGAGTCCAAACACTGAGTACAATAATTCCAGGGAGAAAATAGTGGACTGAAGTAAGAGTTCAGTTTGTCTCTGAACAATAGAGAACAAACCATAAAGCAATTCTATTCCCCATCTCAACATAGATGCTACAATCCCTCCTGTCTGATGTAGTTTTAGCAGATTCCATAGGAAGAATTTCGAAGTAGGGTATTTTAAAAAAAAGATACTGGCTTCTCTTTAAGATGAGAAATACTTGACTCTAAATAAATACACTTAACTAAGTTTAGATTAAATTACATTTTTTTAAGGAGGTAACTTCATACATGGGAAACAGGCACTCAACCACTGAGCTACATCCGTTCCCCAAGATAAAATTACATTTTATATCATAAGAGTAAAACAGGTTAGTTTTCTAAATGCAATAATTAAGACAATTAAGGAAAAACCCCACAACTCAACACTTAGGTGAAATAAAACAATTGAAACCCCTTTAGTTTATGGTATGACAAACCCAGCAGGCTAACTCGCAGATGGGATCTGATCTTATCATTTTAATTTGGTCACAAAACTCTGGCCAAGGATCTTAGGAAATCTTTTTACAGGTGAAACTTATCAAATTTCCAGAAGGTAGTCTTGTCTTTTTTATTCTTTCTTTCTCTATTTTATATGAATAAGACTTGAGTATAAAGTGTCCATGCATCATTAACCAAGTTCCCAGCCCCCCTCCCCCTTTCATTTGAGGTTGATATCAGTAGCGATATGGGCAGTTCAAGTGTCTAAAGAAATGTGTTGGAGTGTAACTACTATTGTAAAGTTTCCCACAAGCCAGGAAGGTAAACATCCTCCGCTGTGGGAACACATAATTGCCTTGTTGAATGCTCTTCAGAAGCAGTGACTAAAGACTAGAAATTGAGTCATGAATAATACGGTGAAGGTGAGCTCTCCTTACTGCCTTCCTGAGGCCAAACTACAGCTTTAAAATTGAATATGCTCATCCCAGTGGGTAAGTTTCTATTAACATAAAACTCCTGGCTTCTATTCTTCCCACCAACCTTGTAATAATATTATCTGTCTCAACAATTCTTCAGCAACCTTTTACAATGGAATGGTCAAGTGTAGGCTAATGTGACATTTGGCCAACAGACAGAAATGCCAGATAAAAATTATTGAAAATGCCCCTCCATAGTCAAAAGGCCATCAACACCAGAATTTGGGCACACTAAGGAAACTTTGACTTGGAGCTTCTTTAATAGTTCACAAACATTATAGTGAAAAAGATGACACTTATTTGATGAAGGTGGTTTAAGATCTGTCCAGTAGGAGAGATGAGAAGTTATTTGTGCAATTCTTTATTAGCTTTCAAAGTTTTAAAATTCTCATTATAAAGGTAACACAGAAATGTAAAACTAAACAAAACAAACAAAAAACATCACCCATGGTACCTCACATTCATAAAGGTATAGGGCAAAAATACGCAGTGACTGGTAGTACCAAAGCCATGCCTTATTTAGCCCAAACCTTTACAAATTGAACATTAAGGCTGTGCTGATGCTAACATATGTTCTTAGCAGCTCATGTGCTGGGATCTCCTGGTGACCATTATGGTTTCCCAAATAGGGCAATAGTGCATTTTCTTTACATCCAATGGCTTCCACGCTTTCTTTCCATGTTGTTTTGGCCTCAGAATTATGGATCCTGATTTCTTCACTTACTATCTGTATGAATATGGGAAAACAACTTAAATATTCTATGCCTCAGTTTTCTCATCTATGAAATGGATATAAATCCTTTTTGGGTTATTATGAGGACCAAATGTTATGGGTCGAACAAAGAATCTGACTTCCTGTGAGAGCTCAAACAATGTCAGTTGTCACTAATATTCATCACACTAGGGGATCACTGCACCCCCTAAAATGCCTTTTTATATGCTTAGCTTAAGACTTGTGCATAGTATGCTGCCATATTTTTATCTTGTGTTTCTTCGGTAGCTGGCTCACCTCCCACCTTGTCTGTCTTCTACGGTGCCTGTTAGCTGAAACTTAGGAATCACAGCTAAATAACCCCCTAAGCCTCAGTCAGTCCCTAACTGTGCCCTTTAAATTGCTGATTCCTATTTTGGGCAGGACCATATCTGACTGCACTTCTTACCCCATCATGGCAAGACTGGGGACCTAACTGCAGTGGGAATCTTGTCCACCCTTGAACCAACTCCCTGTGTCATCAGAAAGAATGAGGGCACAAAACATCAGGGGTTTGCAATCTGAGGAGGAGGGGATTCCATGGGTTGAGTGCTCGTGGAGGTGATGAGACCTTTACTGGCAGGCATTTGGCAAGGGGAAGAGGTTTCAATGCAAGCAAAGAGTAGAGATTTGAGGGGCAACGACTAGACCAAGCTTGATGGAAAAAGTACTCAGATTGGGCAGTGAAGGGAGATTGGGCTGTGTATGAAATGGACACACTATTTTGCTCTTATATGTTATTCCATGCAGTGTGACAAGAACTCTGCTAAAAAACAATTTTTTTTTAATCCCACAGGGAGAGCCTATTCTTTTTCTTAATGTCTACACATGAGGTAATGCTTATGAAAGCACTTTATAAATTGGAAAATAACACACAATTATTGGTGCTAATGTTATCATCCCAAAGTTCTCTGCTGCTTGGAAAACAAAAGCAGCTCAAGTCCCCATTGTCACCACTTCTGTACATCAGAAGTCCTCACTGATCTCTGCTTTTCTCCATGCACCCCTCCCTGCAGCTCAAGCCCCTTCTCTCTCCTCTGCTCTTGCTCTCCATCTGAAAGTCCATCAGTAGCCCTCCGCACAGCACACTTGAAAGGAGCTGGTAGACCGCCTCATATGGTAAGGTGTAGTCTTTTAAAGTTTTATGCAATATTTTTCAAATCACATTATGTAGGTTACTCAAGACCTCAGCCTTTACTTTACTATATTTGAATCTCTAACAACTAGCAAAGTATCTGACATTCAGTAGGTAACCAATAGAAGTATGTCAATTGATCTGTATTTGTATTTTCTTGGTCAATAACTGATATTTCTGCTTTTCAGCTACTTCTTTAAAACAAATTCATTAAAATGCATCACCCAGGCTTTAATTATAACAACATGTTTTCATGTTTTAATTTCACTTCATAATCAGAAGTTTAATTACAGAATTTGTATTTTTGTTTATAAACTCAACATCTGCTTCTACATACAGATAATGGCAAATCCCCGAATCTAATGTGAAAACTAAATTATAAAGTTTAACTTTCAAAAGCATTAAATTTTAATCCTTGGTGAATGGATATTCTATCTTCTTTAATTCAAGCTGAGGAATTTGAAAAATGACACTGTTACTTAATTGCTTTGTTTTGCTTCCAGTTATGATAATGCAAAGCTATGATTATATATTTATAATTTTTATAGTGATGCTAATGAAAATGGATTCTGGGTTTATTACAGTAAATGGCATAAACATTAAAATATTTTTATTCAAACTAAGTTTGTGAACCAAAATATAAATTTTTTCTCCATCAAAAACCACTTCAACTTTCAATCATTGCAAAAAAGTGCTTCTTACCATTTTTATTAATCAGTGTTATAGAAGTCTAACTATAAGATAGAGATCTGATGATGCTTAAGGTGGGCCCATACTTCCTTGCTTGCCTGGTACAGCCCGACTTTCTGTCTTCTTTCCTTACATAATTATTAATACTGCCTCATTACTCTCAAAAGTTTCTTAGTTTAGATGCTGTCATGTATGGCCACCCTAGGTATACTGCCAGTTCTAACCAACTGTGTGACTCTGTGGAGGTTAATTAAAGTTTATGGGGCTCACTCCCCATTTTCAAAAGGAGGAGGTTGACCTAGATGATACCTAAGGTGTGTTCAGCTTTGTTGTTTTGACTGGTGAAGAAAGAATTGGCAGGTCTGAAGGGTGAGGTTGCTTACAGTTCTCAGGAAAAGAAACTTCTTTGTCAAAGAAATTCACAGGAAAGCTTCCTTAAAACAAAACAAAAATCCAAAAGCCAATCTCTGACTAGATTTCTGGAATGTTGATATTTGCTAAGCTCTACATGACTCATTCCCCTCTTGTTAAAGCCTGTTTGGGAAAAAAAAGAATGGTCAGGGCAGATAGCTCCGGAGTTTGGTGCCTTGCCAGTGGGCCCTACTTTGGAGTTTGTGCTCCTGAGAGTGACAGACTT
Source organism: Cabassous unicinctus (assembly GCA_029593785.1). Classification (NCBI taxonomy): domain Eukaryota; kingdom Metazoa; phylum Chordata; class Mammalia; order Cingulata; family Chlamyphoridae; genus Cabassous; species Cabassous unicinctus. The sequence goes on from JAQZBX010027300.1 coordinate 9,662, forward strand.
GGACTCAATTATGGCTTCCCTACCCATGGCTCATCTGTCCCTTCTATTTCAACCTATGGTTGGTGCTGGAGTTGGTCAATGTACATCCAAGAGACTTAAATCTTTGGGCTGTCCATGTGCCAGCTGGGCCCTGAGCTTTAGTGGAGTTGCTACACCTACTCTCCAGTTCATTGGGCTCACCCAGGACAGCTAACAAGGAGGTGAAGATGGACAACCACCACACCAAGGAACCAAGAGAGTCTACCACTGCAAGCAAGAGAGTCCCATCCATCAGCTGTATGGGATTGAAGCCCCCTCTCAATTAGACATCTAGTGGACATCACCATCACAGAATCCTTAGGATTGGGGAATGAACTGTGGACTAGAGTGGACTTACTGATATTCTACTATAGACATTATGATTCTAGCAATGGAAGAAATTACAACACTGATGTGAAGGCAGTGGCCATTGAAGGCCCTGAGGGCAAGAAGAGGGAAAAACAGGAGTAATAAGGGGGCATTTTCAGGACTTGGGAATCATCCTGAATGACACTGCAATGACAGATATCGGCCATTATATATCTTTCCATAACCTACAGAATTGGGTGGGAGAGAGGGTAAACTACAATGTAAACTATAATCCACCCTCAGTGGCAATGCCCCAAAGTGCATTTATCAATTGCAATGAATGTATCACACCAATGACGGATGCTGTTTATGTGGGGAAATGTGGGAGGTATGGGGAGTGGAGCATATGGAAATCCCTATATTTTTAATGTAAATTTATATAATCTAAGTATCTTTAAAAAAATAAAAAATATTTAAAAAAAGAAAGAAATACACACACACACAAAAGAAAAAGAAAAGAAAAAATAAAATAAAAGCTTGTTGGAAATGACAAAGCCCTCGAACAATTACCTTTGTCCAATATAGGTCTTTAAGTTAAATGAACTTTATCTCTTCTGTGGATATAATCTCAGAAGTTAGATAGCTGGGGAAAAGCAGGAAGGAAAGATATGAACTGACAGTGAAACTGGTAAAAGAGTAACTGGAGATCCATTAAAAACCGGGCACCCTGTGTGTGATGGCCCCTGGCATGGGGACTGCGGGCTGCCTCCGTGAGCACATATCACTTCTAGGAGGACTCAATTTAAGAATATATCTGTTAGATGAGGAATTTCCCTCCTGGGTTTCCAGAATATTTGAGATCCTCAAAAATAATACAAGGGGTCTATTAACTATTTTCAATATTTTGAAAGTCCAAATGGAATTGTCACCTGTAGCACTTTATAGCTTTATTAGCTCATCAAAAGCATCAGATGTCTGTGCTTTCAGCCAGAACTATGTGAAATCATTGTGATAATAATGGAACACGGAATATAACCAGACAGAGGTAAGCCTAGTTAAGACAGCTCTATAATGGAGAATCCACTGAACTTCTATTCATTTTTGGTAAGAAATTTTTAACTCTCGTAGTCAGAGTCTGCTGCCGTCCAGGTGTCTACATATGACACACCTCGTGTAATTTGATATTTTATGAGGAGGATAAAAGGTTTTGTTGAAAAAAAAATTAAACAAAGACATAAAAAATAGCATATTTTATGAAAAAATTGTTCACACATATAAGGAATTTCATCGACAGAAACAGTGCCAAAATGACATATTATTTTAGAATCATCAAATTGTGAAATTATAGCAGGCCATAACAAATGATAGAGAAGATGACAGTCAACATAATTTCATTTAATCCTCTTGGAAGAGTTAACTGTTGTAACAATTACACATGGTAAGTGATATTTTTCTATAAACCATGAACTTTGTGCTAACCTATGAGCCCACAGTACCTGCCATAGGTAAATACCAAATCCAAACTCTTTTACATGGGAAACAGGGAATTTTTCAACAATATTCATAAGCATACAGCATATAATAGCAGAAAACTGGAAACAATCCAAATATTGTTGATAAATAATGGATATGTGTAGATTTATTTGGCTAAAATCATAGAAAATAGTGTTATAAAAGATTAAAATATAATGGGTCACAGTTACATGCAACTACACTAATGTAA
>JAQZBX010027300.1:11811-28547 GCA_029593785.1 Cabassous unicinctus
AAAAAAAAAAAAAATCCAAGGGAAATGACAAATCACTAGAACCAATAAGTGAACTTAGCAAGTTCACAGAAGAAAGTCAATATAAAAAAATTAACTATATTTCTATGCTAGCACCAAACAATTGCAAAATGAAATTAAAGAACAGTACTATTTACAATACCATCAAAAACATCAAATACCAAAAGATAAATTTAGTGAAAGATATGCAAGACCTGTACACTTAAAAAATACAAAATATTGCTGAGAGAAATTAAAGTACCTAAAAAAATATACTGTGTTCATGGCGTAGAAGGCTCAGCATTGTTAAGATGTCAGTTCTTCCCAGATTGATCTAGAGATTTCATTCCAGTAGCTTTAACAATTTCCAGCTGACAGGCTGATTCTAAAATTCATGTGAAACTGCAAAGGACCTGGAATCACTGGGTAGCGGTCTTGGAGGAATTCTCTGTACATCAGCCACAGCTCTGCTCCGCATTCCGGCTGGGCAACAATATCCGCCTGGGGGATCCAAGGACCTGCTCAACCACGGAGACCAGGTGCCCAAAGGTTTCCAGCATCACATCACGGTACAGGGTTCTCTGGGTGGGGCTCAGCAGCCCCCACTCTTCCCCAGGTGAAGTCCACGGCTACATCCTTGAAGGTCACCTGCTCCCACTCCGCGGAAACCACTCAAAAACTCAAATTTGTTCCTGTTGGGTGGTGTATTCACTCTGAATGTAATGAAAAAACTAAATGAAGACATTCATCTAACAAAAGACATACTTTATCTTAACTCAAGAATGAATGTTCCTATAAGCCTTTACAAATTGCTTTTTATAAAATGGATACAGAAAAATTGCCATGAACCTCTAAAATATTTCACCTAAAATTTATTCTCTCTTCTAATAAAACTCTTCATTCACACCCCCCCCCAAAATAACAAAAAATAATTTAAAAATTTAAAAAAAGAAAATAACCGAATGCACCTTTCCATTAGAATGATATAGGCTTTGCTTCATTATATGAAATGCGCTCAAAGATTAAATAATGTACATTATGATGTCAGACAGTAATTTGCTCTTCTTTACTGTGTGTTCCAAAACTGCCTCTCACCGTGTGGCTAAGGAAGCTGCTCAGGACTGGACGCTATTACTTCCAGAGAAAGAAAATCCTCTTGTCTCTTCAGGTGGATGTTGGATGGCAGACTACTTTGGGCAGACTGGATGTCAGGCAGACAAAATCAACAGGAGACATCTGTAAATATTATGATATTTTATAAACTTGTCTCACACGATGATGGGGATGCATGAGTCCAAATTTCATAGGGCAAGTCAGGAACGCTGATGAAGGTCCTCAATGAATTCCCCAGGAAAAGCTGGCTGTCTGTACTAAAGGTGGGGGTTTTCTCTCTGACTACTGAAATCACTTCTCCTTTTAAGGCCTTCAACTGATTGGAAGAGACTTCTCTCATTGCTGAAGGCAATCTCTTCAGCTGATTGTAGATGTAATCAGCCATAAATGCAATCAATTCACTGACGACTTAAGTACATGAAAAGTCCTCACAGTACAATTAGACCAGTGCCAGCTTGACTAAAAAACTGGGCATCATACATGGCCAAGTTGACACATGAGCCTTATCATCACAGAGACATCATTTTGACCCATATTAGCTATTGATAGAGTAACATTCTTTTCACTAGCCCACTAAAATCTCTCTGTTTTAATGTAAGCCTATTTCTCCTTTTGCTTTTCATAAACTTGTGGAAAAACTGACCAATATCCCCTTTATAAAATCTCACTACAATATTAGTGAGAAAGCTTTCCTTCTAGTTACATTCTTTAGGTTTATCTTTTACTATTTAGTCATTGAATCTTGAAACACTTTGGTCACTGTTCTTGAACTCTCACTAGCTCCCTTCCTTAATTACTCCAGGGAAGCTTTGAAGTTCATCAGCAAAAAAGAAACAAAGGGGAAAAAAGAGGTACTTTTTGTACCTTCCTGTTACAAAAGAGGCTGCTGAGTCACAGTCCCTGAAGCAGAAAATGCATGGGTGTGTGGAGGTGAGGACATAAGGACAATGTTTGTGCTGAGACTGAAGGACAGATGTGTCTAGATGGGTAGCATGGCCATTTGAGAGGAGCGTTCCAACACTCCTTTCCAAGTTAACTTTGGATCCTCTGAGAGGTGTGCTCAGAAGCTCCATGAACTGAAACAGTATCTCATTGCTACCCAGCGGGCACTGAAGCAGACCACATTCTTGGTCCACACACAAAGACTCCTCAGGTGGGTATTCAGTTAAAATGATAAAGTGACACAATTGTTCTTTCTTAACAAGAACCCAGTGTATCTAATTTTGAGTTTAATACTTGAAACAGTGACATTTTAACCTGAGTGAAAGAAAGACTTGGTATCAAACTAACTACATGTTTCTCCTTCTCTCTACAACGCCCTTAAAGGTATTGTGCAGGTGTTAATCTTCAATAAACATGGCTTTATATAACCATCGGCAGTTCACACATTACCTGAACTTGGTCTAAGAGGAAAGATGGAGTTTATGGAAACTAAAGACATGTATCAAGAAATTTGTTTTGTTCACAGCTGTGCCAATAAATGAAGAGTCTATCGGGGAAAGGGTGATGACGTGGCATATTTATACTGAGTGGCCAACTTGCCAGCAGTCCTCTGAGAGCCAGCGTGAGTTTAATGGTGTCGAGCTTAAGTGAAATGACATCCTGCTCCAAAAGGACTAGGAAGTTTCCACAACCAATTTCTAACGACTGGTTATTAATTAAACAGGAAGCTAAATAATAAACGGCCTAAACAAAGCTATATTTTCAGAGATAATTGCAAAGTTTAATGATTTCTTTTGTGTTATAAGAAGGAAGTTTATTGATTTTGAAACTAATTTTTTCTTAAACAACTAGACATGGGTAGACAGTGGAGAAAACAGCCACATAGGTATGTTGGCTTTAGGGACAGCAGGCTCCAATTTCTGACCACCAAATAACAGGTTCTGATTATAGGTCAACATGGGTTTTGGGAGAAGGAGTTGGTTTTACCATGACATTATCATTTCAGGAGTCAAAAAACGCAATATGTGGAAAAGTCTCTGACATGGGTAGTCACTGTTTTTTTTCCTTTTCTCTAATGCATTACCTTTTCCTTTTACTCATAGATATTCTCTTTCCCTCAATTCAAAACCTTGGGGCTCCTAAGCAGGAAAGTAGCTTTGAATGCAGCTACAAAGTTATTGGCGCATCATTTTCCTGGCAATCTCTCACAGAGCCACTCATGGGAGAACTTTACCTCTGCAGGAGCTTTAAATTCACCACCCATCAACTATATTGTTTTTCAGGGACATCGATAGGAAATTTGCAGAAATAATTGATTTGATACTTTAATTGTATGGATTTGGACTTACTTTTGTCCTTAAAACTCCATCTCTCATGCTCCAGGGATACCCTGAGGCTCTAGTGCTAGGGACAGCATCCAGTCCAACCTCTCTTCTCTACTGAGAGAAAGCAAGGGCAATGTGGATTAGTACGCATAAAAATATATACATTCCCCTTATAATCCTAACGTTAGTGATCCTAAGGAACATAGCAGGATACATAGATGTGTATGTCTGTATGTGTACGTGTCTGACTGTGTTTAATCTCCTAATCCAGTTTTGTCATCTTGAGATTTGTTTGTGATTTCCAGCAGCAAGTCACATAAGCGATACCACGTTCCTAAATCACTGTTTGGACCCCAGGCTGTCAGCTGTGGACTTGCTTTTGATGAAAACCACAGCCGTGGATCAGACAGTCCCTGGCTTCCTTACTGCCATCCTCTATTTATTTTACTTTAAAGCAGCTCTCACTGAGAGAAAGAATACCGTCAACCCTGACAGCTCTGTCCCCATCTGTCAGAGTTCAGCCTGCTTGCCAAGGACCTCTGGCGCACCTTTTGTACAGTTCTGCTGCAAGCTGCATTCTAAAGGCAGCACACCTGCACGCAAGATCCACCTCGTGAGAGCTCTGAGCTAGCACTAAACCTTTAAATACCAGAGCCCCAGCTGGCCCATCATGCTGAGGATTAGAGAAGGCAGTTTCGTAACATGTCAGACTCAATGCCTGGCTCACAGCAGATGTTAAAAGATGTTAGTACCCTTCACCCTCTAAATCAACCCAATTTTTTTTCAAAATCAAAACCAGTGGAGAGAATCACATTCTAGTCCTTGTCTTGCCACTATCTAGCTGAGGCATGATACTCAACAATGACTCTGGTTCTTAGTATTGTCACGTATGAAATGAGAACATTTTACCGAGTAATCACGAAAGTCTCTCTTGATTTTGAAAAGCATAAATCCTAAAATTCTAAAGGACTCTAAGAAATCTCTCCAGTGTTCATTAATTTAATAATCAATGAATCGATCTGACCTATTCCAGGGGAAGAAACAGGCCACGGGGTGGCTCTTGACCACGCAGGCCATGCAGGAAGCAGGGTGGGCTGGGCATTGGTTGAACCCCATCAGCTGCCCGGCACCTTAGCTGCAGTGCCTTCTTCAGTCATCATAACTGCTTGCAAGGTAGAATAGCCTTGAGGGGCAGGGTAGCCATAGGGTTACCCATTCAGGATGTTTGGGTTTGAATCCCAGATCCTCCCCTTTACTAATTGTTGATCCTGAAAAAGTTGCTGTATTAGTCAGCCAAAGTGTTGCTGATGCAAAGTACCAAAACTCTGTTGGCATTTATAAAGGGTATTTATTTGGGGTAGAGCCTTATTGTCACAAGGCCCTAAAGACTCCAACTCAAGGTTACTTCCTCGCCCAAAGTCTGTTGCCACGTGTTGAAACAAGATGGCGGGCGATGTCTGCGAGGGTTCAGCCTTCCTTCTTCCCTGCTAAGGCTCCGTGGGTCCAGCTTCTTCTGATCTGAGCTGTAGGCTGGCATAGGGCTTGTCTTTCTTCCTGTGGATCATCTCTTTCCAGGCTCAGCTGCTCTGCTCTCTCCACAACGCCAGCAGTAAACCATCAGGTTAAAGGCTCGGCTCTCTCCCCGGGACTCCAGCATCAAAACTGAACTCTCTCTGTTCTCCTTCTCCAAGTGGGACTCAACATCCAACTGATGTGGCTGAATCAAAGCCCTAATCATAATTGAATCAAGTAAAAGTGAAACCTATTAATTTAATACAATCTAATACACCCAGAGGAACAGACCAGTTTACACACACAATCCAATATCTATTTTTGGAATTCACAAAAAATGCCAAACTGCCACAGTTGCCTAATCCCTTTGTGACTCAATGCACTCATGCATAAAAGAGGAATAAGAAAAGGTCCTTCTTCATAGGGATACTGGGAAGGTTAAATGAGTTATTCTATGCAAGGCACTGAGGAGTTGTATATGTATGTACAAGTGTCACTTTTTAAATGGTGTTTACCAAAACTTACAGGAGAGAAAATTGAACCCTACAGGGGTTAAATAAATTAAAAAACACACTCACCTACTGAGTATTAGGAACAGAACTGAATTTGAGTCTGTCCAGTGTTAAAACCCACAGGTTTGTCCCTATTCTGTGTTGCCTCTCAGAAAGAGGGCGCCTTTTTTTTCCTGAGCAAAAAAAAATTTGGCCATTTATGAACATCAAATTGACTCAATATGAAATGTTTGCCAGGCTCAATCTGTCAAATCAGGACACCTAAAGTAGCTTCTTTATTCTCTTCATTGGACTTATGAGCCCCACACAACACAGCTTTTCCCTGTTAATCCTCGCATTTGTGTTTTATTTTACAGAGCAGTCATTCGATGCCCCACAAAGGGAATGGAAGAGTACAGAGTTTAATTGTCCCATCCCCACTGCAATACACTTAGTGGTATGTCTAGGATAGAAAATGTGTTTTCAAGGACATTTTATGCAAACTTTAGGCATTCCTTTGGAAAATTCTATGACTGGGTAGGAGATACATAGAGTATGCTTTTAACAAAATTGCTTTAAATACCAGGAAACATGGATGCATGGTTGCATTAGTTTCTTATTGTTGCTGTAACAGATTTCCACCAAATTAGTGTGTTAAAGAAACACAAATTTATTATCTCACAGTTTGGGAGGTCAGAAGTCTAAAATGGGTCTGCAGGTATGCATTCATTCTGGAGGGTCTGGAGGAGAATCCGTTCCCTTGCCTTTTCCAGCTTCTAGATGCCATCCACATTCCTTGGCTCATACCCCTTCTTCTACCTTCAAAGCTAGCAGCACAGCATCTTCTCCCTTCTATGCTTTCTGCTGTCATCCTTATATGTTTTTTCGCTGACTTAAGCTCTCTTGCCTCACTCTTACAAGGACTATTGTGATTACATTGTGTCTGCCTGGATAATACAGGATAATCTCCCTAACTCTCAAAATCCTTAATTTAATCACATCACAAAGTCCCTTTTACCATGGAAAGTAACGCAGGTTTTAGGGATGAGGATGCAGATATCTTGGGTTGGGAGGAGGCATTATTCTACCTACCGCAATGGTTAAGGAAGAAAACAAGTAGTGACAAATAGTTCTTAACAGTAGTTCTTTGTAGACAATGTTATCCTCAGGACATCAGGATACTTTATTTTTAGCTCAAGCATCTATGGCTAAGCCATAGGGGTACTATAAGAGTACTGTTTCTCCAGCTCCTACAATAGAAAAAATGTTTTAAAGTGCTCTGAAACTAATGCCCAAGTATGCCTTTGTTTACAATGGACATGTTGTATAAAGATTTACAGGACTCAGAGTAGCTAATGGTTTAAAGTAATCCTATGATGAGTCATTTCAGGATAATTATCCTCTAGTCTAGCTGGAATTTTTATGTCTTTATATTCTTAAGGAACATGTATCAGCAACCTATTGTCCCAATAATGAAATGAAATAGACTACCTTAAAAATCAGGGTTTAAACCAATACTAATCTACGTTTGTGCACTTTTCCATGGTTCAGCCCGGTAATCCTTCAGGGCTAATCTGGAATCACTCAGGAGTCTGTGGTCAGTTTCAGGTTGGATAGGAGCTCTGCCAGTCTTGCTTGGGCTCTCTCCCTTGTTGGGGATCTGCTATCTGTAGACTGGTCTGTAATGGCTTTGGCTGGGATAACTGGCTTTACCCTATCTTGTTTTCACATGCACCCCTCTCTCATATCCCATGATTAGGTGAATTTGGGCACGTTCTCATGATTTTATAGAGGCAAGAGAGAAAGCAGAAACACACAAGGGCTTTTTCAAGTCGCTGCTTGCTTCAGGTCCGCTAACATCCTATTGGTCAAAATGGTAACATAACCAAGGCATGAGTCAAGGGATGGGGAAGTTGACTCTGCACCTTCAAGGCCAGAAGTTGCAAAGTACAGGGCACAGACCTGGATACAATGAGAGGTGAAGACTGTGCCATGAGTACAGTCAAATCTACCACAGTACAAATTTATAGTTTTTCTAGAAAGTAAAATAGTCGATAGAGAAGTCTCCATGTGGATTACTTCATACTTATCTTCTTTAAAAACTGATAATTGATGCAGCTCTTTCACCATACATTTGATGTTATTAACAGGGTGTAAAGATAATCTATACAGAAACATCAGCTCTGGCCTCAGTGATCATATGATATTGTTCTCTTTCATGCAAGCTCAGTGACTAAACCAACAGTGAAATGGAATATAACAATCAAAGGCAGTGTTTGAATAAATCTTTAAGTGTCTGTATGAGGGTTTATTATGTTATTGTGAGTGTGAGTAACCATAAAAGGCTAGACTAAACCATTTTAGGGTTCCAGCAAAGGGCAAAACTGAAGTACAATTCTCTTTGTAAAACCCAGCGCTATCTTAGCTGATTGCTCTACAATGAGTTGCAAGGACAAACATACGCTAGCACACACATTTCCTCACAGACAGATGCATCCTTTAAGTCCCTGGCCCTCAGGGTAAAGGAGGTGAGTTTGAGCATAGCACACAACACAGCACACTTTTGCCTTCTGATGCTCACACAGCAGGAGGAGCATGGAGATGCAATCTTGACCTTCTTGGATTCTTAGTCACTGCATCATCTTTCTGAGTTAGAAGCGTGGGGTCTGAAAAGCTGGTATTTGTCAGAGACAAATTTCTAGACCCCAGAAACTTAAAAAGCATCAAGGGACTATCTAGGTTGAAGGTGGAGTAAGAAAGATGGCAATTTTTATGGTGCTTTAGGGCTTTCCGTCTTTCCCTTAGCAACAGATGCTAATCATGTGTCAGAACCCACAGAAGAAGTCAATCACTAAGTTGTCTATTTTCAAGGCTTTATTTAACCAGCAACTCAAATTTCTTTAACATTTAAAAATCTTCCCTTGGGAGCATATTTCAAACAGCAAATCCAGGAAAAACAGATGTCAGCAGCTCAAGGAAACAGTCTCATATTATCAATTAACCTCATTACACTTGGATATTCTCTCCTGCTAACACAATGTAAATCATTACTCCAAGACAATTTTTTCATGGCTCCTAGATCTGGAGAAAATAAAAATAAGGTATGTATCAGCTAGGAAAAGTTACAAAGATTCTGCCAGCAATAAGTTAGCTCAATAAAGAGCTCTTTCAGTTTACTATTGTAGAGTGAGCAAAGATGATTATGGCAGTTGAAACTGGCATCTCCAGGAAAACATCACCAGTTCCTGGATGGTCCAAGAGATGGGCGTAAAGCAAAGCTAGGCACTGGTTCACCGGGAGATAAAGCTAAACACTCTAGCACAAGTAGGATACCAAATGCATTTTGTGAAGCTACTGTGTAACTGCTCCCTCTTTGATGGGATAGAGTAATGCAGAAGCTTGTGAAATGCCATACTTTTCTAAAGAAGGCAGAAAAAGAGTAGATAAATGGCGACTCAGTGAGAAGATAGACCTTCCAACATTTGCAGAAACTATTTTTATTCTCTCGGCATGATTTTCTATAAAATGACAGATCAAGAATTCTCTCCATTTCCCACTTACACTTCTCCCCTACTTTCTCCACACTTAGATGAGAAGGGGACGTGTGTGTGTGACCACTTTTGTTAGCATTCCATGACATTAGTCGGAGCATGTAGGTGTAGGCCATTGGTGTGGGTCATTGGATCCTAGACAAAAGGCACATTGTTATTGCTTCATAGGATTCAGTCAAGGTCATCAGGAAGATATATTAGAGTTTGGAACTAAAGTACTGGCTAGTAATAAAGAGTTTCTGCCTTAGGATCTCAAAGTAACAGTAGGTTCCCAGCAGATCCCGGTGAAATATCACTCTTGATTAATAGTAAAACCCTAAGTAAATGAATTTAACACTAGAATGAGCACACAAAGGTTATTGAAGTAAATGTTTAAATCAATATTCTGTGTCAGTTATAAATTACATCTACTTTACCTCCTCTTGGGATGACTTCCTCATACTTGACCATTTGTTAATAGAGATTCTATTCTCCATTTTCCTTTAGAAACTATTGGGGTCTAACTGTCCTTTTCCTGGCCAATCTCAGTTTCCTTATAGCCATTCAACATGCTGTCACCATAACCTCAGAGCCAAAAAATACAGTCTTAGGTAAAACTCTCCAGACATCAATTGAAAACTGTGCCAAGGGAAAAAGGAAAAGGTAACTAGTTGGCAAATAAGAATGACAGCTTTGGACTGTTTTAGGGGCTTTAGTCATAGAGAATCCCTTTAGCATGCACATACTGATCAATCCAAACCAAATTAAATCAACTGCCCAGAAGGCTGCTTTGTGGTGTTTCCATTTTTCCCCCAGTTTAAACTGCCTGATAATTCCCTACAAGTCTGTTACAGAAAATATGCAAAAGCTTTCTTGTAAGCAAGCTGCCAGCACAATATCGTTTTATTTTCTGCTAGGTTTTAGAATTGAAATTATTTGATGTGAGTCATGAAGAATAAAATGTCCTTTGGTTGCATCCCTTACAGTGCAGTGATTCATAGTGGAAAGATATTATTTAGGAATTTTGAATAAGATTATAGGATTTGGTAATGAGTTGATTGCACATAATAGTATCTGAAAACTAGAAAACAAGTATCTTCTGTAGATTTGATTTAATTCCCTATTTTGAGTAAAATGAATCAATAGTGATTTCCTCCTCCCAAAAAACCAAGGCAATAGGAGAAAAAAGCAAAAAGGATGGTTTTGGAGTGAGAGAGAGTGAGGTTCAAAACCTGGTTCTGTCATATGAATAGATGATAAATCTTGGCCAAGGTATTTGGCCTTTATTAGACTGATTGTTCTTATATGGAAAATGGGTCTACTATCTACTTTATAGAATTCAAAAAAATGCAGGGTTCCATTTCTGAGTTCCCATAGATTTTGGATGCTCTGCCTCCTCAGCCTGTTGCCAATCCTTTCACTAAATTATGAGTAAAGATGGCAGAGCTGCCTCAGAGTTAATTTTTCACTTGCTCAGTTGAATCACCTAAACCGGTGGAGTCCAGCTCCCCTTAGGCAGCACAGTACAGAGGCCAGAGCAGGGGATCTGGGGACAGACAGCCTTGAATAAAAACCTGACTATGATTTGCTAGCTGAGGGGTATTGAGATTTTTTTTTTTAAATCTCTCTGTGCCTTAGTAATTTACCTTATAGGGATTTTATGGGGATTAAATGGTTAATATTTGTAAGAAAAAGGGCACTAAGTGCAGCACCTGGTTCATAGTAGGTGCAATATACTTGTTTAATAAATTAAATAACCTTTTCTAACTAGCACTATACCTGTTAAATAGGTGCCCCAGACACTTCAATCTTCCAGCTGGTCATATGCTGGTTGAGCCCTGAATCAGCAGAGGTGCAGCCAACACCTGCTTCCAGTTCATCAGACATGCCCAGGACAACTAACAAAAGGAGGAGGATGGACAATGCCCCTCCCAAAAAACAGAGTATCTACAACTGCAAGCAAGGCAGTTCCATCCATCTGCCCCATGGGATCTAAGCTCCCTCTCAAATGGAAGCAGAGTGGGCATCACCATCCCAAAATCTTCAAGATTGAGGAATGAACAAACATAAGGGGGGAATGCAAATATGGACCAAAATAGACATTATTATTGTAGTAATGGAAGAACTTGTAAGGTTGGTATAAAGACAGTGGTCACCAGAGGTTCTGAGGGAAGGGAAGAACACATGGGGCATTTTTGGGACATTGAAATTGTCCTGCATGGTATTGCAATGATGGATACAAGCCATTATCCATTTTGTCAAAACCTATAAAGTTGTATGGTACAAAGTGTAAACCATAAAGTAAACTATAGACTATGGTTAGCAGCAATGCTTCAATATGCATTCGTCAATTGTAACAAATATAGCACACTAATGAAGGATGTTGTTAATGGGGAAAGTGTGGGAAGGGGAGGGGGTATATGGGAATCCCTTATATTTTCAATGTAACATTTATGTAATCTAAAGCTTCTTTAAAAATAAAGAAAAAAAATAAGTTTTTCTCAGTACTATTAGTTAAGCAGGTACCACCAGTTATGGTAACCAAAAATAAATAAATAAATAAATAAATAAAACACCCAAATTACAGTGGCTTAACAAAATGCAAGTTACATTTCTCAATCACATGAAGTCCAAAATGAGTGTTTCTGACCAGCAGCTGGAAGATTCTGCTCCAAGCAGGTTTTCAGAGACCTAGCAACAAGGAGACTCCACTGTCTTCAATATGTAGCTTCTAGGAACACACTGAAGTCAACTCTACCCAGATGGAGGTGGCAGGTGGCGGCAAAGCGAGAGTGGAGAGTCAAAGCGGATGTTTTCATGGGCCAGTCCTGAAGTGGGTGCAATTCCATGCCACGTGTATCTAGTCTGTGAATGCCTTAAAAGAAACTGTGATAATATTCGCATGAAGAGAAATGGTTCGTAATGGACAATTTCAATATTCAGTTAATGAATATTATCAGGAAATTTGCTTCAAAAATATATCAAATCTACTGCTTTATTTGACCATATTGGTAGCTGATCTATAGCTCCCATGGCCAAAGACATCACTATCCTTCTAACTTTGATGTAACTAGCTATGGAATGCTGTGTTTGAATCAACTCTTCTTGGTTCCTTGATTTTTCCCTCTGCAGCATGGGTATGGTAAGAGGATTCCTGAAGATAACTGAGGTCACATCATAGAACATGCTTTGAGTTCTTCAACAATTGCTTCATATTTTATAAAGCTCTTCTAACTTACATTTCTTAATTTTATCCATGCCCACAGTCCTGTGTAACATTTACTAATTTAATTATGATGAGAATGTTTGAACAGAGAGAGGTGTGGCAATTTGCCCAACTTCATTGAGTTTGTGTTAGAGCCAGGAGCCAAACTATTTTTTTTAACTAAAAAAGATTATATTCTTCCCATTCTGCTACTGAATTTTTACAGCATGACTGCTCAAGCTTTTACTCTGAAGGAGAATTATGCTAAATTGTCTTAAAATCTCATTTGCCAAGCAATTAAGCACTACAATACAAAGGTAAGCAAAACACAAGCATACGTCCATGCTGGTATTAAGGCTATGGTTTTCAGATGCAAAATTATTGTAATGTTAGAAAGGAGCTCAAGACTGAACAGATCTTTATGGACTCAAATGTGACTGCCTCCTGGCACCTGGTTCCCAAGTCGGTACACGCCATAATTAGCAATCACTAAACACCATTTCAGCTTTTCCAGCGTTGGTGATGAGCCGTGCCACCTGTTCTCCTGTTATTCGTTATTAGTATTTTGGAATGGTCTGAGGAAATCTGAAGTGAAAAATCATTAGGCACCAATCAAAACAAGAAAAAAGCATGCCTGTAGTCCAACAACTGCCCCCAGAAAACGTTCATTATCTATAGGACCTCCGAGCCTGCTCCAGGCACAAATGCAGAGTAGACAATGTGATTTTCTTTCTTCCTATTTCATCTAAAGGTAGATATTATAATCGGCTATTATATAAGCGGGAAGAGTGAGACAAAATAACAAATAACAGTAGATATATTACTGCCGCTATTCAAGATGAGAGACAGAACTATGGCTGAGGGTGAAATAACTGATGCTTATGGAATTGAAAACTAGTGACTTTAGAAAGAGCATTGGGTTTCAAGGCAAAAGAACTGAAATTGAGTCCTATTCTTGCATTTACTAGATGAAACCTTGAGGTAATTATTTAATTCTGCTAAACTGCATTTGTCTCATCTATAAAATCGTGACTGTTACATCTCTTTTACCAACTCATAGAGTTGTGGGGAGGATCAATGGTTATAGATTTCTGTGGCTGGGAGTTTTCTTTTATTTATTTCTCACAGACATTAGTAATAAACTTCATCTGTAAAATTAATTGATAAAATTTTTTTTAATTGCCAAGGCCTTTTTCCTACTCTAAAATTGAAAAAAAAAAAGTAGATGGCTCTCTATCTTCCCCATTTGCAGAGTGTCTAGCTCATATCATAAGATCACCTACGGCCAGGACAATTTCCAGCTGTGGAGAGCCAATTATGTGCCAGGTCCTTTATGCACATGTTATTGCTTTCTGCGTTTTACCTTTTCTGATTAAGCTGTGGACCCTATTCCCAGGAAACACACACACACACACATACATGCCTCTCCTCAGTTTAAGAACACTTGCTACAAAGTATTTATATATTGATTGTCAAACATAATTGGGAACCTAACAGGTACTTGGTACTATATACGAAATACTAAGGTGCCAGATCTACAAATGAGGAAACTGAGACTAAATAGCATGAGATTCAGTAGTTAGGATTCACACTGAGGGCTTTCTTACTGCCAAGCCTGTGCTAACACCACTCTACCTGCTGCTGTTTCCCCAAGGACCCCAGTTGATGAAAGTGAGTTGTCTTTAGTTTTCCTAATGTCCTTTGTTGAACATGAACTTGGAGTTGGGGGGGTGGGTGGAATTGTCTGGTTATGGGAACCAATGTCTAAAAAGCTTTTTGCTAATGATTAACATGTGCACATACAACCAACTCTGATCCCTAAGTTTGGACAGTGACCTGGATGGTTACTTTAGCTACAACTTAGACAGCTATGGTTGAGTGGAGAGCATAAGGTATGAAGTGAAAACGTAGGGCCCTGAAGCTCACTCTGTTCCTTACTAGCTGAATGACTTTGAGCTAATCATTTAACTTCACAGAACTCCAGTTCTACTATCATCAGATGACATGTTAAACAACTGCATGCCTACCTCACATCTGCATTTGAAAGCATATTGTGGAATAGAATACTCCCCAGACATAAAGTCATTAGTCACAGTGGTGGAAGCCATTTCAAGCACTCATTAATTAAAGTTGAGCTTGGAGTCAGGACTTGAAGCAAAAAAGATTGCTAGGTGAGTGGGAAGAGAAGGAATGCTATGGGCGTCTAGGGGTGTGTGAGGCCTCCAGTCCTGCCTGCAGGATTTGGGTGCCCCAAAAAAGGAGCCAGAGTAGTTGGATCTGAGAGCATTGATGAGACTATTGGTTAAGTTTGTGATAGAATCTGCTTGAGGTAGGGATTGTAGCTCATAAGCAAAGTTCAAGCGGAGCAAAGCCATTGTCAAAATACCGAGCTAACACTGTAACTTGAGAAAAAGTCAGAAACAAGCAGTGGAAAGTTGTTTCAGGGCAACTCAAATCAGCAGGAACAAGCCCAAAGTTAGCAGATGGGCAAGGTGCAATATAGTATTAGGGCCCAGGGGCTCAGACCCATAATGTTCAAACGGGTGGTGTCTGGGCAATGACCTATTTGTTTTACTTGCACATACTTTGGATCATTTGCATCCGTATGTCGTTTAATGTCAGCCGCTTTGTTCACAAGTTACTATTTGATAAAGACAGAACTAAGGGCCAAGTTTAGAAAATGAATGAGCAGAGTCAGAGAACGTAAAAAGTATGCACTATGTGGATGATTTTCAAACAGGGGGAAACCTGAAATACAATGTTACTTGTTACGAGGAAGTTAAGAAGCAAGAAACTGTAAACATAATTGCAATGAAATATTCTAAAAACTGGTGGAAACCGTAAATAAGAAAATAGCAATTAACATTCTTTATGTGATAGCAAAACATTTGAAAGTCCTTATGCCATGAAATACTGTTGACATCTGTTGCTTTTTTGAAAAGGCACACATGCATATATGGTTTAAAATATTTCTTGTCATCACCCCTTTTATTAGTGATAATAACAGTTTCTTCAGAAAGCCAGATTTTATGTTTTGCTAATTACAGAGCAGGAAGCTTAAATTCTTCAGGTTATTTCTCAAATGTACAGGATAAAGAAATCTCTATGAATATCTGTGGCCAAAAATCACATCTTTAGTGGTATTAAGTCTATAGGTTAAATCTACACTAAAAGTACAAAAATCTATAGTTGAATTAAAAAGAATTTTAAAATTTAAATTTCCACAAGATCTTTCTTCAAAGAACTCATCAAACATCCATATATTTTGAGACTATTTTCTATTTTTAAAAAAATTCACAATACCTTCCTTAGTAAACCACTGTATTAATTAGTAATAGGTTTGGGTATATATATATGATGAGAGGAAAAGATTTAAATAAATAAAATAGATATTATTTCACTCTTACATTCAAGAATCTCAGCTTATTCTTGTCTTTTATAACATGATATTTTTGAATATTGTAGGCTGATAACTTTGTAGAAAAGTCCCTCAGTTTGGGTTTGTCTGATGTTCTTTTATCATTTGATTTAGGTGATGCATCTTTGGCAAGAATATCACAGAAGTGATTCTGTGTTTTTTGTTGTGTATCTTCCCAGGTGGTACATGATTTCAGTTTGTCCCATCAATTTTTATGTCACTTTTGCTTGTTTAAGGTGATGTCTCCCAGTCTTCTCCATTGCCCAGTTATTATTCCCTTTTAGGTTAAGAAAACATTTTAACTACTGCATAAATATCTTGTTATTCTCAAACTTTCAATTTATTATTTTATTTATTTATATAAGTGTGAACTCATGATTTGCTGTTTTATTCAATGGGCTATAATCTATTGCTATTGTTATCTATTTTTATGCTAAAATTACCCCAGCTTTGACCAGTTCAGGACCCTTTAACCTGGCATCTATCTCCTTTTGACATATCCCCATGATTCATCAAGTTCTTCTGCACTTTCTGGCACACGAAGGTGTCCCTGGCTCATTTTGTTCTTTCCCTGCGGCAGCCATGGAACTAGTCATTTCTTCAAGGAGCTCTGGTACCTTTCAGTGGATATTACTATTTATGAACCAGAAACTGGATATTAGGTATTCTCAGTGCTATTGAGGTATTGCTGTTCCCAGATTTTCTCCTGGGACAGACTCGGGGACTATATCTAGATCAACACACACACAGATTTATATCTATATTTATTTCTATGCCTATGTATCCTGAAAACCATGAGCTTACACTGATACTGCCAATTCCCACCTAATACCACAGGGTTCATTCTATCATTCTTCCTTTCAATCTTTGGAAATGCCTCCTCTACAAGCAAGAAACCAAACTCCCATTATCCTTAATACATATACTTACTAGAATATTCAAATATTGAAAGTTTTCACTGCTGCTGATCTCCCCCACTCAAACTTTGGGTCTGATAACTACAAACCAGATAGCAAACATTGGATATATACACACCTATAGAACTAAGACTAAATGATGGAGATCAGTATAATATATAATGGTAAATACTGCACAAATATTGAAATTGGAGGGGAAAATGGGAAGGCTCTATGGGAAAAAGAATAAGCTTGCTGGGATTTTTATAGCTATTAGGTGATATTAAAAGGCAATTACTTCAAATAT
>JAQZBX010027301.1:0-10502 GCA_029593785.1 Cabassous unicinctus
GACTGGAGCCTCTGGCCTGCCCATGTGCCAGCTGTGCCTGGAATCTCGGTGGAGCTGCATCTCCTACTCTACAGCTCAATGGACTCACCCAAGTCACCTGATGAGGAGACGATGATGGACAACGGCCATCCCAGGGAATGGAGAGAGCCTGCAGCTGTAGGCAGGATAATCCCATCCACCGTATCCATGGGATATAAGCCCCCTCTCACTTGGAGGTGAAGTGAACATCACCATCCCAGACTCCTCAAGATTGGGGGAAGAGCTATGGACTAGAGTGGACTCAATGGTATTCTGTTGTAGACATATTGTGATTCAAGCAATGGAAGAAATTGCAGCAGAGGTGGAGCCAGTGGCCACTGGACGCTTTTGAGGCAGGGAAGGGAAAAGCAGTTGTAATACAGGTGCTTTTTCAGGACTTGGGAATTATCCTGAGTGACATTACAATGACAGATACAGGCCATTTTACATCAGCATATAACATGCAGATCTGTGTGGGAGAGAGTGTGGTCTACAATGTGAACTATGGTCCATGCTTAGTGGCAAAGCTCCAGGATGTGTATATCCATTGCAGGTGATAAGCCACACTAATGAAAGATGTTTATGTGGGAGGTTATGGGAGGTGTAGGAGGTGGGAAACATGGGGATCCCTGTAATTTTGTGTAACATTTATGTAATCTAAGCATCTTTTAAAATAAAAATAATAATAATTAAAAAAAAAGAAGCCAGTCAGAGGACCCTCTGAGTAGTGGAGGCAAAAGGAGCAGAAAGGAGCAGGAAAGCATCCAGGCAGATATAAACAAATGTAGTAAATATTGTGAAAAACATTCTACAGAAAGTAGAAGGGTGCACTTCACAGGGCAAAGCTTTTTGTAGATCTTACATTAAGTAGTTGTCAGTAGCTGGAGATTGAACAGTAGACTTCAAGATCTCCCAAATGCACCAAGAGCTGATGTGCAGGGTCACCTCGATACAGGGCACATAGGTCAGCTATCCATGGTTTAAGGGCCCACAGATTCCCACACCAGCAGCTAAACATGCAATTACATCAGGATGGATAAACTTTGCCAGCTTAAGTATGACCTCCTGGCAGAATTACAGGTGATTTTATGAATAAGTGTTGGCTGAACTCTTTCCCTAATATGCAATAACACACCTGAGAAATAAAAAATGAAATCTGTTCAGAGACAACTAGTATTATACTAGTCTCCATGAATGAAGTTTCTTCATGCTAAACTGGGGATCTCTCACTGGTATGTCCAGCAGAACACCCAGTTGGCCTGTGGAGAGGCATGATCCCCCTTCTGCCCCATGGCTCTTCTTGCATGGCCTGCCCTGGCCCCTCCACTCTAGTTCTTGGGTCTTCAAGAAGCATGTGCAGAGGATTTGCTTAAGGGTTTGTGAGTACCATTCCTGCCTCCCCCTTCATTTCCTGTGCCTCTGATTCCCAGCAGCTCTATGTTTCTGACACAATTATGCATTGGAAGACTGAAGCTTGCCCCCCATTGCAAATTTTACTTGCTTAAATCCCTGCATTTATGTCAAAAGTGTATGTATGTGTTTTGAAAAATGGACTAATCAATATATGTTTGGCTAATACTAAATAATAGGAGCCCCCCCCCCAAAAAAAATAAAAATAATTAACAAAATGATACCCATTATCATGAATGAAAAATTAGTTGATTTAAATATATAAGTATATCAAGAGGCATAAAATGTTTGTCAAGACATCAGTTAAGTCTTATAGAATAAGTTATATGAATAAACAAGAAAGAATATAATCAAGTATCCCCACTTTCTTTTTTGATTGACAAACATTTGATTGACTTATCTGATCACTGTTTATCAATCATCACAGAATAACACTAGAAGTAACCTGACTAGCCATTTATCTATCTTTTAACTTTTTCTCTCAAAAAGAAAAACAAAACAAAAAAAAACACTTATCCTACTTTAAAAACAGTTCAGAAAAGAATCTGTAGCCTACCTTGGTAGCAAGTACTCATCTTCTTCAATCGAGTTTTAGTTACTTCTGTTCCTTCCTGAAACAAATTCACACTACTTTTGGACAAAAGAAAGTATTGGTCTCATTATAAAATGAGGGTTATCTCAGGTGAATTACACAGTTCTTCACATAACTAGTTTCAAGTACAAATGGGGACAAGAACCAGATTTAAAACTGTGCCACAAAACCAGACGAACCTTTTGCTGCCTAGTGAAGAGCTGAAGAAACAGGGACAAGGCCATGGGCATGTACATAGATGCCATGCTGTGTAGTTTAAGAGAAGCTGTAGGCCCAGAGTACACTTGTGTATCGTACTGTTCAAGAGGGAAATAATCAGACAAGCAAAAACAAGGGACAGAGTTAACTTCAGCTGTAAAAAGATGAAGGAAAAGAATGTTAGGGAAAGCATGACCTTATGATAAGGTACAAATATGTAAATTCCTTAAGTATTATTTTGTTGTGCCTGAAATTTGCTTTATTACAAAGACTATCCTGGAAAATTCTGATTTCCAATTTGCTTTTTTCTTACATTTACAACATTGTTGAACATGAATTTAATTAATTTTCCAAATGAAAGGAGTATTGTACAATTCCTTTAGAAATCATTAATAGCTTCATATTTACTTATACCGTGTCTAAAAACTGTTTTGAATGTTACAATCTATGCTTTTCAGGCACATTGACACTGATGCTTGTGAAGAATTCAAAACTGTGATTAGGATGAACTCTAGGGCACAGCACATTAGATAAAATTTTGAGTTTTGAACATGAGTGGCAGCTCAGTAGCAAGTAAAAAGAGGAGGCAGCTGTCAGTTTCTTGGAGGGGGACAGTGGGGTGGGGTGGGGGGAGCTCAAATGGAGTCTCTCACTCCCATATCATAGAAACAAAGTTATAAGATTTCCCCTCTATCCCCTCAGACTTAATGCTAACCTTTTGTGATTCTTTCCTTCTCAAACGATTTCTTTGACATCTACTTTCTCCTGTATAAAAATATGGTGTGAGATCAGAAGAAGTGAACAGTATAACTTGAACCAGGCTCCCTCCACCCACTTGGGAAAATCTTATCCAACCCAGCGAAAATGCTTCTAGTGATAACTCCATCTGAGGTACTACTTTTTTGTTTTGTTTTTTGTTTTTAATGTATAAATTTAATTTAATCCAAATATATGGATGGATACATTTTTATTTTTTTAAACAATTTATTGAAGTATATCATTCATACACGAACATACACAAACTACAAGTGTTCAGTAAACACTGTGAACCCACAAAACAAACATGCATAACATTATACAGGGCTCCCACACATCACCCCACCACAAACACCTTGCATTGCTGTGAAACATTTGTTAACAAATTATGACATTGTCAAAGTATTACTACTAACTATAGTTCCTATCTTACTCCCCTATACATTTTTTTAAGGATTTATCTACTTACTTTTATCCGTTTTTACCCCCCCACACACACCCCGTTTTTGCTGTTTTTGTGTCCATTCGCTGGGCAACTCTCTGTGTCTATTTCCTGCCCTCTCTTCTCATCCTTCTCCTCCTGTCTTCACTGGGATTCGATCCTCGGAAACTCCGATGTAGGAGAGAAGCGTCCTACTGCCTGAGCCACCTTAGTTCCTGGTTTTTCGGCGTGTCTCTTCTTGGCTCTCCCTTGTGTCATTCTCGTGTTAGGTCATCGTCTTGCTGTGTGGCTCGTGGGGCCTGACGGCTCACCTGCGCATGGGGCCTGGGGGGCTCACCCACTCGCATGACCTGATGGCACACCGCGTGCGGGGCCTGGGGGGTTCAGCCGCGCATGGGGCCTAGTGGATACCTAGAGTTACAGTCTTTTCCCATACAGGATAGACATATAATAAATCAGGTTTAGTTTATCACCAGCATTCAAAAACCAGACCTAGGCAGAAAAACTAGGTCTCGGGACACATGCATGGATTCTAATATAGCCAATGTTTAGCCTACCCTGATTATCACAAAATCAGAACAGCGAGAATATTCGCATGAAGTACTACTTTTAATAAGCAATAATTTTTGTGTAACATTATTTAACCTAAGTATCTTTAAAAAAATAAAAATTATTATATAAAAAAAACAAGCAATAGTACCTGCAGCAAGAGAACAGAACTGAAACATTGACAATATAGCATTTATTACAGAAATAAGGATTTTTAAAAAAGATTTACTCCCCCCGCCCGTTGTTTGCACTTGCTGTCTGCTCTGTGTCTATTCGTTGTGTGCTCTCTGTGTCTGCTTTTTTTTTTTTAGGGGGCACTAGGAACTGAACCTGGGACCACCCATGTGGGAGGGAGGGGCCCAATCACTTGAGCCACCTTCGCTCCTTGCTTGTTGTGCCTCTCATTGTGTTTCCTTGTTGTATCTCTTTGTTGCATCATCTTGCATGGTCATCTTGTTGTGTCAGCTTGCTGTCTTGCTCATCTTCTTTAGGAGGCACCGAGAACTGAAACCAGGACCTCCAATGTGGTAGGTGTGTGCCCAACTGCTTGAGCCACATCCGCTTCCCCAGAAATAAGGATTTTGAGAAACCCAAGAAGGTCAGAGGATCAAAACAATTTTTATTCTTTATATTTTTAAATAATTGATGAGTTGCAGAATTTATTACAGCCCCAACCCCCCCAACAGACTATTCTTTCTCTTTGCCTCTTTGAATAAGGCAGATATTTTTTACCTGTATATGACTAAAAACTCATTTTTATATCTCTTCCAATCTTTCTCCTGTACAGTTGCAGAATTTACCTTGTGGATGGCCATAAAAGTAGAGTGAAAAAAAAAAAAAAATTAGAACTAGCTTTCTTTATTTCACAGATGAAGTATCTGAAGCCCAGAGAGGTTGCCTGCCTTTCTCAAGGTTACAAACATAAGGACTGCATCAGAGCAAGGATTAGCACACAGACTTTCAAAAGCTCCCTCCAGCACTCTTTGAACCGTATCTAACAGCTTCTACAAATCTATGTCATGTAGAAGCAATACCACAATTTAGGCCAAAGGGATTATATGAAACTATAAAGAAAAGAGGATTTATCTTTTTTTCACTATTCTAGAGAAATCCAATCATGACATAAAGATTTACATAGCAAATGGAGAGATAATACAACAAAGATGATTTGGGTGCATATATCAACTTCTGTGAAATCTAGAGGGTTACATGAGTTAAATAAAGTAAAACTAGCCTAACCTTTTTTAAAGCATATTGCTGACAGGTATATTCAAATGCTACAAAGGCTAAATTATGAATGAAAAATAATTTAAAAAATGACATTACTCTTTTAATAGATTATTCCAATAGTTTATTTTTGTTAATGACAGGAATATTTTTCAGTAAATTCAAATAATTAATTTTAAAACAATGAATGATAAGCTAAAGCTAGACCTAGAAAAGTTAACATGCAGCATTATCTTGAAATTTTAAGGGAAAAAAAGTGGTTGACAGGAACACCACCTATCTTTTTAAACCAAACAATGTTAATAAGCAAATTTTGAATAGGAAACTGTATCTGGTTCTTTCATATTTCAAATGTAAAAAGTACTTTGATAGTGAAAATTCCATTTTTTGCATCTATTTAGATGGTATCACAGTAAAAGTCATTATGTGGACTGCAGAATATAACTAGTGAAAACCTAAATAATGTTAATACAGAAGAAATCAGCTTTTCCACATGAAAGAAAATCAATGATCAAAAAAATTGAACATGATTATGGTGACTAAAGCAAAAATACAAAGTACAATATGGTAGTTTTCAGTTTCTTGTTCGGCACAGGACATATTAACAAATTTTCGAACGTTCTAACAATACAACACCAATATCGACTAAAACCAACTAGCTCACATTAGTAAGATCCCTAAATTAGCTCAGGTAATTATTAACATCATAAAAACCAATTCCCATAAGAATTCTGTAACCAAGAATACTCTCTATACAGAGTACAGTGGTCCAAGCACTATCTTTTCCAGGATTCCCCACAATTCATAAGTATTGAACTCCACAAATTCTTACTGCATTTGGTGGATCTTTTGAACAGACCTTCATTTATAAGAATACACGCACACATTTATCACAATTTTGAAAAGAATGGAAGGCCTTCATACATGTCAGATTTTAATTTTATCCAATCATTAATTTTCTGCAGAGTTGTTTTTTCTTGTCTTAATATTTTGGCAACTTTTATCATTTTTTCTTCATTTCTCTCTATGTATTTCAATCCTTCCAATTGCAGCTGATCCAGTTTTTCATTTCGACTTTCATCCAGAGGTATATTTTCACATATTACAGGATTGAATCTAAAGTAGGTGTCAGGAGGTAATAGACTATCAAGCATTATATGGACTTCTGTTAAAAAAACAAAACAAAACAAAAAAACAAAGAGGAGATGGGGTGGATAAGAAAATCGAGCTATTCTGCAATAGTCTACTAATTTTGTTTTTATTTTTATTATCTTTTTGGGGGGAAAATTACAAAGCCTTGCTTATTTCACCACTCTAACAGTAAGAGTAAGGAAATCTGTAATAATGAATACCACTACAAAATGAAATTGTTCCAAAATACTTCATGTAATTCTGCTACATCAGAACACCTGGACCAATACTTTCTTCTCTCTGTACTCTTGGTCATGCTGTTTGCCACTGTTGAAATGCCTTCCCAACCTTCCTTTATTTTTTTTAACTTTCTGGGTCATCTTTATTGAGGAATAATTTATACATAATAAAAGTTGCCAATTTTAAGTGAATAATTTGACTTAAATGTTTACTCTTATATAACTATGACAAGAATCACGACAAAGAACATTTCCATCGTTCCAAAGAGTTCCTTTATGCCTCATTTATAGTTTTCCCCAATACCTGCCTTTTCTAGAATTTCAACTAAACAGAATCATTAAGTATGTAGCTCTTTTGTGCCTAGCTTCTTTCACTTAGCAAAATGCTTTTCAGATTCATCCTTGTTTTATAGTATGTATTAATAGTTCCTCCCTACCTTTTAATTACTGAGTAGTAGTCCACTGAGTGGGATTCCAATTTGTTCTCTCCAGTTCTGACTCTAGGTTTCTTCAGTTTTCAATTATTAGGAATAATCTTGTTGCAAAAACTTTCTGCCTAAGTCTATATGTAGATATATGATTCCATTTCTCTTGTGTAAATACTTAACAAGTAGAATAGCTGGGTTATATGGTGAGTGTATGTTTATTTTTGTAAGAACTTCCACACTGTTCTCCAAAGTAGCATTTTGCAGTTCAACTAATAACGTATCAGAGTTCCAGTCACTAGGCATCTTTGCCAAAAACCTGGTACTATCAGTTTGCATTTTAGCTAATCTAGGTGTATAGTGATATCACATGATTTAATTTGTAGTTGTCTAATGGCTAAAGATATTGAGAAGTTTTCTTGTGTTTATTAGCTATATGTATATCTTCTTTAATGAAGTGTCCAAATCTTTTGACCACTTTTTTCATTGAGTTTTCTTCTTTATATATTCATTATATAGGATAAGAATGACATATTTTGGATCTGATAATGGATCAGATACAAGTTTTACATGTATTTTCAGTCTGTGGCCTATCTTTATTTTCTTAAAAGTGCCATTTGAAGAGCAAATTTTGTAGTCTTGATGAAATCTAACATCAATTATTTCTTTTATGGTTCATGCTTTTTGTGTTTTTATCTAAAAACGCTTTACCTAACCCAAGGTCATTAAGATTTTCTCCCAGGCATTCTTCCTGAAATTTTAAATACTAGCTCTTACATTTAGGTTTAGGATCCATTATGAGTTAACTTTTGCATATGGTGTGAACGGTCAAGGTTCAACGTTTTAGATATAGAAATCCAATTGTTCCAGCACCATTTGCTGAAAAGCCTATCCTTTCCTTATTGAGTGCCTGTGTTACCTCTGTCAAAAATCATTTGAATGTTTATATATGGATCAATTTCTGGACTCTATTATATGTTATTGATCTATAGATCCAGGCAAATACCAAAGTCTCTTAATCACCATAGCTTTATAGTCTTGAAATCAGAGGATGTAAGTCCTCTAACTTTGTTCTTTCTCAAAATTGTTTTGACTTTTCTAGGTCTTTTGCATATCCATATAAACTTTATCACTTATTACACTTTCTGCAAAAAAAAACACAAAACACTCCTGGAATTTTGATAGATATTGCATTGACTCTAGAGATTAATTTGCGAAGAAACGGCATGCTAACAATATTGAGATCCAAAAAAAGCACGGTATATCTATTCATTTATTTAACTCTTTAATTTCTCTCAGCATTGTTTTAAAGTTTTCAGTGTTCAATTCTTTCACATAATTTGTTACATATCCCAAGTGTTTAATATTTTTGATGCTATTATAAATTATATATATTTAATATCAATTTTCAATTGCTTAGTGCTAGTATGAAGAACTATGATTAATTCTTGTTTATTGACCTTGTATTCTCCAACCTTGTTAAATGCCAATTTGTTTTAGTAGCTTTTTAATAAATTCCTTAGGATTGTCAACATATACAACCATGTTGTCTATAAATAAGTTCTTTCTAATCTATATACTATTTATTTCCATTTTTGTCTTACTATATTGAATGGGACCCCCAGTACAATGGTGCCAGGGTGGAGTGAGAGCAGACATCCTATTCTGTTCATCTTAGGTGGAAAGCAAGCATTCAGTATTTCATCATTAAGTATGACAGCAGCTGTAGATTTGTGTGTGTGTGTGTGTGTGTGTGTGTGTGTGTGTGTGTGTAGATACCCTTTATCAGGTTGAGGAAGTTTCCTTCTATTCCTAACTTACTGAGAGTTTTTATCATGAATGTATATTGAATTCTGTCAGAGGCCTTTTCTTCTGAGATGATCCTGATTTTCTTTTCTTAATCTGTTAATATCGTGAATTGTACATTGATTTTTGAGTGTTAAACCAACCCTGAATTCCTGAGATGAATCCTACTTGGCCATGATATATAATCTTTTTTTTAATATGGTTGAATTCAATTTATCAGTTTATTTTAAAGGATTTTTGTTAAGTATATGCATGGGGAATTCTGATTGGTTGTTTTCTGTTTTTAATAATGTTTTTGTCTAGTTTTGGTATGAGGGTAATGATGGCCTTATAGAATGAGCTGGGAAGTATTCCCACCTCTTCTATTTTCTGAAAGTGTTTGTGTAGAATTGGTCATCTTTTTCCTTAAATGTTTGGGAGAATTTACAATGGAGCCACTTGGATCTGGAGTTTTCATTGCGATAAGGTTTTTTAACCACAAATTCAATTCCTGTAATTGTACAGGACTATTCACGTTCTCTATTTTTTGGCTTTTTGAAATTTGCCTATTTTATCTAAGCTGTCCAATATACTGGCATAATATTTTTTATAACACTCCTTTTCTTAACCTTTAATGTCCTTAGGATCTATGATAATGGTCTCTTCCCATTCCTGATATTGGTAATCTGTGTCTTCTCCCTTTTTATTTCCTGAGCAGTTTGGCTAGAAGATGGTAAATTTTACTGAGTTTTTAAAGGAAAGAGCTTTTGGTTTCAATTTTTCTACTGTTTTTCTGTTTTCTCTTTCATTGATTTCACTTCTTAATCTTTTATTTCCTTTCTCCGGCTTGCTTTTGATTTAATTTGTTCTTCTTTTCCTAGGTTTCTTAGGGTGGAAGCTTGGGTCATGGATTTGAGAACTTTCCTCTTTTCTAATAAATGTTGTGGGCTTTTTGGTTGTTGTTGTTTTAAGGAGGTACCAAGGATTAAACTCAGGACCTTATACATGGGAAGCAGGCGCTCAACCACTTGAGCTACAATCGCTCCCTAATAAAAGTTTTTACGCATAAATTACTAAGTATTGCTTTTGCTGTATTCCACAAATTATGATGTGGTATTTTCACTTTCATTCAGGTCAAGATATATTTTAATTTCCCTTGTAATTTCTCCTTTGGGTTACTAAGAATTATGTTCATTTCCAAATATTTATAAATCTTCCAGTTAATAATTTTTTATTTAATTCTGTTGTGGTCAGAGAAGATACTTTCTATGATTTCAATAGTTTTAAGTTTCTATGATTTTAATAAATTTAAATGATACCTGTTTTATGTCCCAGCATATTGTCTATCTTGGCAAGTTTTCTGTGCGCACTTGAACATAGTTTCTTTTGTTGTCAGGTGGAGTGTTCTGTAAATGTTAATTTGGTCAAGTTTGATGATAGCGTTGTTCAAGTTATTTTTTCTATTTGTTCTGTCAATTATTGAGAAAAGGGTGTTAAATTTTCCAATTATAATTATGGATTTGCCTATTTCTCATTTCATTTCCATTAGTTTTTGCTTCATGTATATTGGAGCTCTGTTATTAGGTAGATTATGTTATGATCTCTTCATGAATTGACTCCTCTATTATGAAATGTCTCTTTATATCATTGATAATATTCTTTGCTCTAGACTCTACTTTGTCTGATACTAATAAGATGGCCAATCTAGCTTTCTTTTCATTAGTATTTAA
>JAQZBX010027301.1:10602-21768 GCA_029593785.1 Cabassous unicinctus
TGTGTTCTTTTGGCCTGATTATTTTTTATAATTCCATTTCCATTACTGGCTTATTAGCTATACTTCCTCCACACCCCCCACCTTGATTTTTAGTGGTTGCTCTAGGGCTTACAATATACATCTTTAACTTATCACAGCCCTTCCTTCAAATAGTTTACCACTTCATTTATAGTTCAACAAGCTTACAATAATATACTCCCATTTCCCCTCCCATCTTTTGTGCTTTTATTGCCATACATTTATTTCAACATATATTATGAACTCCACAATAAATTGTTATTTTTGTAATAAGTAATTTTATTTTAAAGAGATTTTTTCATAAGGGAAAAGGCTTTTATATTTATAATTTCTAGGTTTTACATTCCCTCTATTGATTTATTTTTTACAGTATTTGTCATTCCACTGTCTCATGGCCTATTCAATTTCTGACAAGAAGTTTGCTGTCATTTTAATTTTTTCTTCTGCATGTAATGTGTCTTCCTTCTCTGGATGCTAATAAGATTTTATTTTGTCACTGGTTTTCAGCAATTTGATGATTTGTCTCTATGTAGCTTACTTCATGTTTCTTCTGCTTGTGGCTCACTGAGCTTCTTGAAATTATAGGCTTATTGTTTGTTACAAAATTTGGAAACATTTTGGCCATTATTTCTTCAAATATTTTTCTAGCCACTTCTTTCTTCTTTTGATACTACAATAACATGTTAGACTGTTTGGTCTTATTCCATAACAGCTCACTGCACTGTTCTTTTTTTTTATTTTTGAAGCTATTTGTTGTCTGTTCCTTTTGTCTTACCTTTCTTTTGGATTGAGTTTTAAAATTGAGTATTAAATTTATATTCCATTTTAATTACATTTAATTAAATTTGAATTGAGTCTGGAAACTCTCTTCAGATAGAATGCCGGAGCAATCATTGTGAACACTTCATTTATTTTCCTTCCCTCAGGGGTCAATGTCTGATAATGCCTGTTTTCCAATGTCTAAAGGCCATTGTTTTGCCTAGTTTTCTAATAGTTTCGATGTGGAAGGCTAAATCTGGTCCCTATTATTTTATCATGCTGGAAGCAAAAGATTTAAGCCTCTTTTAAAATGCCCAGACCCTATACATCTTTTAAAACATACATCAAGTATAACTTACTTCTTATAAACATTCTACACTAATCCAGTTTACTTTTCTCATTTTTCCACTTAATTCATAGTTTTAATTATCTATAACCAATCATCTACAACCATGCTAAATGAATGCACCCAGCAATTGATTATACATTAAATTGAACCATGAATTTGCTGTTTTTGGAGGTCAATAACAATCTGTATTTCAGCAATTACATACAGTTCAATCTAATTGTTGTTACATCTTTTTCAAAGCTAACTAACATTATTAAACTTTCAACATTTTTCTTTTCATGTGCTGTACAGTGTAGGTACAATGTGAAAGCATTTCATGTTTCTTGAAAATTTTAATGGTTTGCATGTGAGTTGCACAAGGTACACATTTAAGTACTACGAAACTGGCAGATTTAAAATATCTTTGTCTCAACAGATGGCTTACAGTAAGAATATCTGATTGACTAGACAACAAAATTTCAGATAGTAAAGTCAGTATATCAGCTTTATTTGGGCTATCATTTAATGGATAAAAGTCCTTAAAAGGGAATATAAGATCCTCACTTAGGTTAATGATTTGGCCAATAAATGCTGATATGAAAAGAATGAATTTCAGAAGGGGACTGTTAAGTGTTAACAATTGAAAAATGTAATAATAATAACAGATTTCACTTAGGGCCTAAAGGTAAAATAGTTAAATAAGGAGATCTAAACCTTAAGGTCAAAACTCAAGGTAAAAGAAATTCAACAAATATTCACAGAGTGTACTCTGTGGCATTGAAGCCAAAATAATAAATTGAACAGACAATTCCTTGCCTTATATTTTTGGGGAATAGGGAGATAATAAGCCAAAAAACAAGCAAATATATAATA
The DNA here is from genome assembly GCA_029593785.1 of Cabassous unicinctus. NCBI lineage: Eukaryota > Metazoa > Chordata > Mammalia > Cingulata > Chlamyphoridae > Cabassous > Cabassous unicinctus. Next base: position 12,581 of record JAQZBX010027301.1, read on the forward strand.
TATATCTCTAATGAGATAAATAGGGGTGGGGAACAGGATAAAATTTTAGAGTGAGATGGCATGAAAGTGGTCAGGAAAAGTTTCACTAAGAAAGTGACATCTGAGCAGAGACCTGAATAAAATAAAGACGTCAGTTTAGCATATCTGGGGAATACAGTAACTGCAGAGGCACTGAGACAGGAGAGTTATTAATAATATTAAGGAACAATGAGAAGTGCAGTATGGCTGGAAAACAGTGAGAGGGGAAGAGATGTATTCAAGGGCTAGGTCTTGTAGGACTATGTAAGCTACACTGAATGAGGTTTTTGGGTTTTGTTCTAAGTGTGATGGGACGCCTAGAGGGTTTTGATCAGGGGAAAGGTATGATTTAATTTACATTCTAAGAGGATTATTTTGGTCTTAGTATGGAGACTAGACTACAAGGGGGCAAGAGTTGAAGTAGGGACTTATATTTCCAACTTGCCTCTACATTACTAAATAATCTAATTCCCTAAATTAACTAATTCTCTCACTATATCATGTATATATTAGAAGCAATTTGACTCCTTCTTTTGCTTTTTCCTGTTTCTGGCTTAAGAGGCTACAAACCTTTGTGTAATCTCTGCTTTAGACCCTTCTCCAACTGTAAGTAGGCAAAAGTAGCACTAGCTGCCAGATGGATGTGAGTTTCTATTCTATACAAGAAATGGAAGAAAGGAGAAAGGAAGACAACAAATACATGATTCGATTCACTTCATAAGCCTACAATATAGACATAACATAATCTTTTGCAGTTAGGACCAGCATAATCAATCAAAAACTGAATTTTAGAAGCCAAAATGCTTTAAGGTAGGAAACAAGCAAAAAGACTAACCTTCTGTATCTGTAGCACTGTTGATAACATTCGACAGTTTGGCTTTCAAGCTTGTGTATGTCATGGTGTTTCTCACATCGCTCTCATAACGTCCAGTGCCCAAGGATACTATGCATTCTAATGGGACATTTGGCCAAAGACATTTACATTCATGCATTGCTAATGCTGAAGGGTTGTTCAGAAGTAAACCTCCATCCTGCAAAAATAAGAATTAAAAATAAAGAACTCTTTTTTTTAAAAATTTTTAAAGATTTATTTATTTACTTGATCCATTTTAAACCCCCCCTTCCCCATTTTGCTGTTTTGTGTCCATTCGCTGGGCAATTCTCTGTGTCTGTTTCATCTCTTCTCATCCTCCTCCTCCAGTCTTCACCAGGATTCGATCCTGGAGACCTCCGATGTAGGTGGCTCACCGGCACACAGAGCCTGGCAGCCCATGCGCCTTCTATATATATATTTTTATTTTACCGGGAGGTCCTGGAGCTCGAACCCAGGTCCCTCCATATGGCAGACGGACACCCAACCATTTGAGCCACATCCGCCCCCAAAATAAAGAACTCTTAAAAGTGAATTTGGATTTTACAAATATGAAACAAATAATTACATTTTAAACAGTTTGAAATTTATTCAGTGAAAGCTGAACTATGTAATATGTTGACCAATAAATTAATAAAAAAAAATGATGTTCCTTTAAGGTGAATTTATTTTATATATTACTGCTACAATAAAAAGTCACATAGGACTTCCAGTCTACCAAGATGGCAGGTAAAACACTCCAGGGTACTATCCCCCACAGAATCTTTGAACAACTAGCAAAAATTGGCAAAGACACCTTCCTCAAAACTCGAAAAATAGTTAAGGGTTGCAATAACTGGGCAAATGCTGAATCAAGAAAAGCAACTTGAAAAACAGTAGTCAAAGCTCATGGCGGCCTTGCCACCCCCTCTCCCCACACTCCATGTATGGTGTATGGTGTGAAGTCAGCCTACACTGGAACAGGAACAGGGCAACTCCTATGCACACACTGGGATGCCTGTATGTCTGTGCCAATCTATCAGGTAGAAGTCTGAAAGACTGAACTAGGAATCTTGTCTCAGGCTCACGCTCCTAGTATTTGTCCTGAGAGGGGAGAAGGAGTTTGCAGGCAGCTATAACAATGAAAGAAATAATTAAGATGAAGTGGTCTGGGGTAAAGGACTACCTGCATTAAGTCCTACAACAAAGCATCCAGGAGGGGGTAAAAGTCTATTTCAAAGGGAGTAGAGGGGACATTCAAATTCCTGTATCAGAGGAATTCCTAAGGCCACTGGCAAATACAAGCCCAGGACGAGAAGGAAGAACCACCATAGGTTCAGATAAGGCAGAGAGGACCTGCATTCCGTATTTACCTCGGGCTGATCTTCTTGATAGGAGGGCTAAACTCTGAAGAAGACCATCAGCCAAAAAAGAGCAAATTTACAAAAACTATGAACTATGCTTTTTTTCTTTAGCTTATTTGTTTTTGTTAGCTCCTGGCACTCAAGAAAAATCTCTGTCATACCACTAGCTGGATACCAGCTTACAGAAGAGACAGCTCAGGAACTAAATCCCACAGCTAACACTTTACAATATTAAAATATACAGTGTGAAGTTTCTCTTTTTATATAGACTTGCAGAGATATGAGCGAATGGCTGTTTGGGAATGGTTTTTCTCCATGGTCCAAATCCCAAAAGCTAGGATTAGGAGTGGGAGCCCTACCCTCCCTTTGAAAGTGACAGCTCCTTTCCCAGGCTAAACTCCGACTCCTGTCCCCTCCTTCTGTCCAGGCCTTTACGTCCCAGCTGAGTTGCTCCTTGAAGCTGAGGAGGTGGCAGCAGGATTTACCAGAGCAGGGAAGCCCTCCCTGCCTGGGTTCATTTAATTCAGTGACGTCCTTTGCTGTAATCTGCCTGGACTCAGAGGATAGCTTCCTTTAAGGACTGTCCTGAACAAGTGCACTCATAAAAGACAGTAAGACAAGTCAAGCCATCACACGGGTAAATAACAGCAAACCGCTGTCACAAGGGCAAATGAGGCTGAAGACAAAAGTTAAGATCTTCTAAACAAAGACAGACTGACAAGTACCAACCGAGAAGCATTTACCTATGTGGGAGACAGCCCAAGGTATAGCCAGCTTAGGGCAGTTGTATATCATGGGTGGAAACTACCCTATAGCATTTCAAACATCATTTGCATCCTTTGCTCTACTCTAAGTCCCTCTCCAGTAACAAACTAATTAAGAGTAAGACCAATTTCCTCCTCTCCCACAGGGATTTCCTTGACCTGCAGCAAAGTTCCCCTTTAAATCCAAAGTCTGCCCTGCATATGTAGAGTTAAAAAGCCCAGCTAGCTGCTCTGCCACTGACTTCCCTGACCTGTTTGTTCTTCTGCTAATCCTTCTCTGCTGCTTTGCTAAAAGGGCTCCTCTCCCACACTTTTTCCCTTTGTCTTTGGTAGCTGAGGTGGGTGAAGCGTTTATTTACAAATCTCTTTGGAACATTAGGTAAACCTGTTGCCTCTCCTGGCAACAGGTTTAAACATGCGCCTGTTTTATTTCTCATCTTATTTTCTTGTCAATGTGCATATAAATCTCTACACTCATAGCTCAAGCCAAAGGACACTCCCATTTAGTGCTTTTCAAAAAATGTGTTTTCCAGAGTTCTGTTTAAATTTGTTTAGTAAGTTTTATTTTGTTGTAATCTGATTTGATTATGGAAATAAAACTGCCATCTGATGAATTTAGACAAGTGTTTCTTCAAAGGTATTGCTGAGGCCCCCAAATGAGAGGGTTCCCTAGTGACGGCATCTTGTTTTAATGGGCCTATATTAATAGGTATGGCACACAAGTTTCTTCTACGGGGAGTTCTCAGCCAAGTCACCACACATATCAGAATGAGCAGGATCCTAGTTTCCCAAAATGAGCTTCATGTAACACCAGTGGTAGCAGACAAGATGAATTTTGGTGGTACATAGACTTCTTTACATTTAATAGTTAAATGTTCCTTTTTATGTCTTTCTATTAATGGCATGTGATGATTTTTTGTTTTCATTTAGAGTAGTGATAAAGTTTCCCTTTGGTAAACTTAAGTCAACAATGAAAAACATTGTACACACTAGTCCAGCTGGAACTCAAATCACTGAATTTTAAGAACCCTGGCATTGTTAAGATAGGCTGTAGTGCTAACTCTGCCTTGGCCTCATTCTGGTTTGCATGATCCTTAGCAAGTTACTCTCCAAGTTTGCTTCAGGATCTTTAAAATGGGATATTGGTACAGATTTCATACGTTTGCAGTGAGGGTTAAATGATAATATATGTGATTCTTTCAGCACATGGTGAGCGCTCAATGAAGTGAACTATGTTTCACTGCAAGAATCAGCAATTATGTAGACAACCAACACTGGCCAGGGATTAATCATCGCAAGAGTTATGGGACTGTGAAGCCATCACTTTTGATATTCATGAAATGTCCATGAGCTTCCAAGGACATAACTTTCAACAAGTTAAAATTTTAAAAAAAGTACAGTGTACAAAAGATTACAAAACAAACAAACAAACAGGAAATGATGTACCCAAAGGAACAAAATAAAAACCCAGAAACCATCAATGAAGAGCAGGCTATGGGTATACAGGACAAAGACTTTGATCCTCAATATGCTCAAGGAAATAAAGGAAAACACAGAGAAAGAATTGAAAGATATGAGGAAAATAATGAATGAACACTATGATAATTTCAATAACAAGACAGAAATTTTAAAAAGGAACCAAACAGAACAACTTGCATTCCTAGTGGGTTTCAACATCAGATTGAAGTTGGCTGAAGAAATAATCAATGATCTTGAAGACAAGATAACTGAAATGAGAAGCAGAAAGAAAAAAAAATTAAAAAGTGAACAAAGTCTAAGAGACCCATGGGACACCATCAAGCATACCAATATATGTATTATGGGAGTTCCAGAAGGAGAAAGAGAGAAAGTGGCAGAAGGAATATTCAAATAAATAATGGCAGAAAATTTTCCAAATCTAATGAAAGGCATGAATGTGCACATTCAAGCAGCCCAATGAACCCCAAACAAGATAAACTCCAAGAGAATTATACCCAGACACACAGTAATCAAACTGTCCAATGCCAAGGACAAGGAAAAACTTCTGAAAGTTGCAAGAGAAAAGCAACAAATTATGTACAAGGGAATCCCAATAAGATTAAGTGCTAGTTTCTTTGTGATCCTTGGGATAACAGGTATATACAAAGCTGTTTGGACTCTCAGGAAAGCTATATGTCATATCTTTTCATTGCCTGCTCTATTCTCTACTTTAGTGTAGACTGTTTGCTGCCTCTTCCAATCCAACCTCTACCTTCCCCTGAGATGCTAAACTCCACTACCCTCAAACTATATCTCTTTGAAACACTGTCTGATGCCTCTATACTTATGAGACTTTCATGAAACAACTGTGCCCTTTTAAAGACATCTGCTTATTCATTAACACACCATGTTTTGGGTCTTTGGCTCTTCATATACGTCCCTTTGTGGCTGAGGTATGCTAAATTGGGATTGTCTCTGAAGCTTGAACATTACAGAAACCTGGTTTTGTGACTGGCCCAGGACTGGGATGGGAATAAAAAGATTCATCTCACTTGCCACCTGACAGGCAGTGGCTGTCATGAGCAAGGTGAAGCCTTTATCCCTTGTCTGAATTCAGAAAGAAGGGAATTTGTTCCAGGAAAAGAATGAGGAAATGGCAGCACACATGCTAGGCATTATGTTTATCTTTATCATGGATTCAATAGTCTTAATTTCCAATGTACATCTCAGTATTGTTGTTAAATTATTATTCCTAAACTCAAAGTAGTATGGGGAAATATATACAACTAAAACCAGAATCCTAAAATAAACATTTAAGTGCAAGTTAAGATTGTGAGAAGTAGGCCTTCTCTGATACCAAGTAAATTCCGTCAAAACTTAATGACCATGTACTCTGTGCCAGGCCACAAAGCATGTAGTGATTGCAGTTTTGCAGACTGTTAACTTGTATATGCCGAGTCTGAAGCAGGTAAACTGAGACTATCTCTGCTGGAACTGATCACCATAGGCAAGCTGGAACAAGGTGGGGTTAATTTTACCATGTGATTCTAAACCCTACTGTGCCTCTGTTCCCATAATGGCTTTCAATTTTCTGTTTCCTTGCCTCTGACATAACTCTTCCACTTCTCTCCCACTTTCCAAACACTTCCACTGTGCTCTAAGGAATTGCTCCATAGTTACAACTTCAAATGTAATCTCACACTCTCCAAATAGTTGTTCATTCTCTCAAGTAGCATGTGCTTTACAGTAAGGGGGAGGGGGGGCGGAGGGATGGTGTCCTGTTTGTTCCTTATTGTCCATCCTAGACCATTATTCCCAATCCTCTTGAAAAATCCTAGCTTTTTAAAGGCTCTGCCACTCAGCTATTACACCATCTCATCACTGTTGTCATATATAAACCTCTAGTCACTTTTTTTTTAAAGATTTATTTATTTACCTTTTTTAAAAATCCATTTTAACTGCCCCCCCACCCCCCGTTTTTGCTGTTTTTGTGTCCATTTGCTGGGCAATTCTCTGTGTCTGTTTCCTGCCCTCTCTTCTCATCCTTCTCCTCCTGTCTTCACCAGGATTCGATCCTGGGAACCTCCAATGTGGGAAAGAGGTGTTCTGCCACCTGCGCCACCTTAGTTCCTGGTTTTCCAGTGCATCTCGTCTTGGCTTTCCCTTGCGTCACTCTCCTGTTATGTCATCATCTTGCTGCGTGGTTCGGCAGGGCCTGGCAGCATGCCCATGCACCTTCTATATTTTTCTTTATTTTACCAGGAGGTCCCGGGGATCGAACCCAGGTCCCTCCATATGGGAGACAGATGCCCAACCATTTGAGCCACATCCGCACCCCCTCTAGTCACTTCTTATTCATCCAAGTTAGTCAGCACCTGGCTCAGAGACTTCCTTTCTACCCTGTCTTTATATTATAGGTGACTTCAACATCTTTACAACACCTTGGACTATCAATTCCTTAATCCTCTTATCTTCAGAAATCTAGTCTTCCATACTATTCTCCAAGATCACTCACCAGACCCTGTTATCAAAGTATATGGAACACACAGTATGTAGTCTTTTAAGTCTGGTTTCTTTCACTTAGAATAACGCTTTTAAGATTCATCCATGTTGTTGTGTATATCAGTAATTCATTCCTTTTTACTGCTGAGTAATATTCCATTAAACAGATGTACCACAGTTTATCTATTCAGAAGTTGATAGAAACTATTTTTAACTTTAGTTATTTTTAGAGATCTGTAGAAAGTCAAAGTGGCTAGGTTTTTGTATTGTTTAACTTTGTAAAAATCTATGTGGATCCCTTTCATATAGTAGAAATAATTATTTCCTCAAGTCTTTCTGAAGTACAAATTTTCATTTAACCATTTCAACTTTTTCCTTTGTTTTCAATTAATAGGACACTGGAATGTTACACATCCTATTATAGAGCTACATTTAATTTCTAATTCAGTAATGTGTATTTAAATTATTTTAAATAAAAACTCAGAGCAGGGAAGCGGCTGTGGCTCAATTGGTTGGGCTCCCGTTTACCATATGGGAGGCCCCGGGTTCATTTCCTGGGGCCTCCTGGTGAAGGCAAGCCGGCCCGTGCGGCACAGTGAGCTGACGCAGCAAGATGACGCAACAAAGGGCAACAAGCAGACATAGAAAAACGCACAGCAAATGGACACAGCGAGCACAAGCAGCAAGGGGGGGATAAATAAATAAATAAAAATAAACAAATCTTAAAAACAAAAACAAAAAAAACTCAGAGCACCTACCAGAAAATAACCACTGGACAAGGTCTTAATCATTTCAGATCTCACATCCTTTGTCATGGTCATTAACTGAGGGAAAAAACACCCTTCATTTTGGTTACTTTTCTTAAATTAAGGATTGAATTGATGTTTAAAATACAATGTACCAAAAGTAGTATCCTAAAACATTTAGAGGCACATGTCCAGAGTCTGGACCACTTTGTTAAATGAATTTGCCCTAAATTTTTAATATCTTTAGATGTAAGTTGTAAAATTTTAGTTTAAAATGCTATGTGTACTTTAAAGATTAGTCTTTACCTCACTGCCATGAGGAAACATCAAATGAAGACCCTATCCATACAGTCAGGGAAAGAACTGAGGGCAGAAAATGTGGTTCGTTAGATTTAGATGCCACCTTTATAGTATGTTGCTAAAATTGGTATGTTTGGGTCCTTGTTTAATAGCTTCACACATCTGATTAGTGTAGGCAGTAAAAACAAGTCTTGAGATATTGATTAAAGAAAAGCATTTGTTCCGTTAATAGGAAAAAGATGTATAATTTAATCTTTTTCATAAAAATCTAAAAATGGTATGCTTACACAAATAAATTATTATTTCTTGTCGTGGGGATAGCCAACATATTGTATTAATCTAATACAGCAAAAATGTACTGAAAATTTGGAAAATTTGTAGTTAATTTTAACACTGATGATGCTTTCCCTCAAGCTATGTCCAAATGATTGTGAATTCAAATTAGAAAGATCAATATTAAAACTGTAGCTGCTCTATCTGAAACCATAACAAGAGGGAATACTCCCATTTCACATTTCTATTGGTCTCAAGTTCAATATACCCAAATTAAGTATTTGAAAATTACCATGTAACAGGTCACATTTCTTCCTTTTTAAAAGTTTTATCAATTCCTAAAACAATGAGGAAATTTTGCAACACCTATCTAATATCTGGATTCCTGGAGCCATGGAAATTGAGAACTGAGTTTAAATTTATATATATGAATTTTTGTGCTTATCTCTAATTGTATTAGTCAGCCAAAGGGGCGCTAATGCAATATACCAAAAGATTGGTTGGTCTTTATAAAGGATATTTATTTGGGGTAGAAGTCCACAGTTACCAGGACATAAAGCATAAGTTTCTTCCCTCACAAAAGTCCACTGCCACGTGTTGGGTTTCCTCCACAAGGTCAGATGTAGACTATGAGGCTCTCTAGGCTTTGCTTCTCTCCACAAGGCCAGCTGTGAACTCTCAAGCAAATGGCTCGTCTCTATCCTGGGGCTGTCTCTCCAATATCAAAACTCCAACATCAAAAACTGCTCCCTCTGTCCTTTGCCTTGCCTTTTATATTTGATTCCCTCACCCACCAAGGGGTGGGGCTGAACACCCTACTGACGTGGCCCAGTCAATGCCCTAATCATAACCTAATCATGCCCAGATTAACAGATCAGTTTACAAGCATAATCTAATACAGATTTTTGGAATT